>JBBPJW010000654.1:0-24134 GCA_038088935.1 Pulveroboletus aff. viridisquamosus
TGATATCTGATCTCTTGATCTAGATTAGGATCTGATCTGTGGCAGAGATCCAGATTGGATCTCCTTGGCCTCCAGGCAGCCTTGCTGCATTCATAGATCTCTACCTGTGCTGTCTTCCATTCTCCCACATCCTCATGGTGTGGTTCCTCTTCCATTCCAATCCCTTGATCCATGAGGCCACTGCCTCACTCCTCACTGTTGCCCCATGTTCTCCTTCATTTATCTATTTAGAGGTCAGAGCTACTTTAGCTATTGATGTCCACAGATAGCACACTTTAGGGTAGACCTTCTGTACATGGTCTGTGCACAGACCTCTGACAATATATAAGGCAGGAGGTGCAAGCTGGGATTCCCCAGTCTTGCTTTCTTGACCTCTTGGCTGGTTACACAGACTGGACTCTTAGATCTGCTGGCTAGTGGTTTATACAAGAGTAGTAGCTCATCACTTTCTCTATCACCTAGTTCAGGGCCACTAGCATAAAAGCCCTAGCAGTTATCAGAACAAGATAGGAGTGTCCACCAAGGTCGACTCAAGTATCAAGGAGTAATGGGAAGCTCCCATTTCAATATTGATGGTTTTTAGTAATGGTAATAGTAAACTGGTTGTCAGAAAAGAGTATGATAGAGCTATTATTCTGAGTAAAAACTTCTTATATGAAGAAGCAAAGCCAGAGGGCTTTTTTAGTTGCATGTGTCATAGTAATATACTCACTTTCCATGGTCAAAAGAGATACAATTTCCTGCTTCTTTGATATCCATGACACAGCTTCTCCATTAATCAGAAATGTATAGCCTAACATGGCCTTGTAGTCTTTAGATATACTCCCATTTGTATTTGTATATTTTTGTAGAATTTTTTCTGTGTTTTCATATGTAAGTCACAGGTCCCTGATTCTGATTAGATATCTGTAGATCAATCTGATGGGATTTCAGTGCAGCATGCCTGGGTTTCTGGCAATATGTGACATGGTGGCTATTATATATTCAAAGAGTGCTATTACATACCAAACCTGAAATGGGAGCTTCCCACTATTCCTTGATACTTGTGACAGCCTTGGTGGATGCTCCTTCCTAAGACCTTCCTGTAGCTTTTGTTCTAGTGGCTACAACTAGGCAATGTGTAGTTGGAGCCAAGGGCTCTTGTATAAACCTGAGGGCCAGACAGTGAATGAGAGCTGAAGGGGGATCCAACTAGGATCAAGCCTTAGATCACTACTGTGGATCTAGCTGAGAGGTCAAGAGAGCAAGACTGGGGAAACCCCAGCTTGCACCCTCTGCCTTATATATTGCCAGACATGGTGCACAGACCATGTACAAAGGGTCTACCCTAAAGAGTGCTATCTATGGACACCAATAGCATAAGTAGCTCCTGCCTCTAAATAGATATAGTAGAAATGCATGGGGTGTGAGGTAGGAGTGAGGCAGTGGCCTCATGGATCAAGAGAAGGGAAATGGAAGAGAAGCACCAGTCTCTGAGGAGGTGTGGCTGCCTGGTGGCCAAGGAGATTCCATCTGAATCTCTGCCACAGATCAGATCCTAATCTAGATTGTAAGATCAGATATCATCAGATGGATCCAGATCTCATCTAGAGATCTGCCATACCATGTGACTGTTATTGTGCTTAAAGGAATACTCTGATATAAGGGAATGGACTTAGACTTTAGCCTAGGGTTTGCCTTATATGGCAACTTGTTCGCACGATCACGTGCAACTGATCATGTGACCAGCACATCTTGTGCTCCACAGTTCCCACAGTCATGTGAGACCGCTGTGTTAGACTGGAGCCATAACAAAACCAGTGAGTAGTGAAAGCCCACAACAATAATAACAAGAGGACTTTTATGCTAGAGCTTTGGAAATAGGCAAAGGAGAGAATGAGTGGAAATCCTCTATAAAACTAGGTAATTGTACAAGAGGTTTAGACTGGGGAAATTTCAAGTACATATTACCCTGTAACATAGCCCCAATACAAGATGACTAAGAACTACTACTTATGGTCACCAATAGCAGTAAGTGCTCTTGCTTATAAATAAGAAAGCATAGGGCAGAGGGTAGAAATAAGATAGTGGCCTCACAGATCAAGAAATATAGAAGAGAAGTCATATTATGAGAATGTGGGAGAATAGAAGGGAAATGTACAGCAAAGGTGGATATGAAAGTGGCCAGGCAGCCATAAGATTAAGGAAATTCCCATCTGAATTTCTGCCACAGATTGATTCTAATTTAAATCTGTTAGATCAGATATCATCATAATTAATTTAGATCTTATCTAAAATCTGCCATATCACATGACCAATACTAAAATGCAGGAAATACTCTAAATAGAACCAAACCCAAATCTAGGGTTATTCTTGTTTTGGCAATAGAATCTCATAATCACATGAAAAGATCATTAGTGTTCTACTGAGTATATAATAGTGGCAATAGCATATAGTATGTTAGAGCAAGTTTCAGGTGCTATATATATAAGAAAACCAACTGCCTCACAATATAGAATATGCTACATAATCACATACTTAGTGAAATAGGTGACTACCCATCCTGCCTTGATACTCGAGTCAATCTTGGTGGACACTCCTATTCTATCCTTGATAACTGCTTGGGCTTTTGTGCTAGTGGCCCAGAACTAGGCAAGAGAGAATAAATGAGACCTGGGCCCTTGTATAAACCCAAAGCCAGACAGTAAATGAGAGCAGAGGTGGGATCCTTCTTGGATCAAGACCTAAGATCACTACTGTGGATCTAGCCTAGAGGTCAAGAGAGCAAGACTGGGTTTCCCCAGCTTGCACCCCCTGCCTTATATATTGTGGGAGTCTGTGCACAGACCAAGTACAGGAGGTCTACCCTAAAGTGTGCTATCTATGGTCACCAATAGCTAAAGTAGCTCCTACCTCTAAATAGATAAATGAGAGAGGGCATGGAGTGGCAATAAGGAGTGAGGCAGTGGCCTCATGGATCAAGGGAAAGGAATGGAAGAGAAGCCACACCATGAGAATGTGGGTGAAATGGAAGAGCACTGGTATCAATCAATGAGATGGGCATGGCCACCACAAGGCTGAGGAGATCCAATCTGGATCTCTGCCACAGATCAGATCCTAATCTAGATCAAGAGATCAGATGTCATTGGAAGATCTGGATCTCATCTGAGATCTGCCATATCATGTAACCAATACCTGATGCCAGGGGAAATACTCTAAATTAGAACTTAGT
Source organism: Pulveroboletus aff. viridisquamosus (assembly GCA_038088935.1). Classification (NCBI taxonomy): domain Eukaryota; kingdom Fungi; phylum Basidiomycota; class Agaricomycetes; order Boletales; family Boletaceae; genus Pulveroboletus; species Pulveroboletus aff. viridisquamosus. The sequence continues at coordinate 3,212 of JBBPJW010000654.1, forward strand.
CTTAGCCTAGGATTTGCCTTGTAAGGCTACTCATTTGCATAATCACATGCTCCTGGCACATGACCAGTTGCATTACATGCTCCACAGTTCTCACAGTCATGTGAGACCATCATGTTAGGTTGGAACCATAACACTTAGCACCAGTTAAGGGGGACTAAGTGAAGGTCAGTTTTATTTGGGGTTCCATAGATGTAGAAATGGGCTTAATTTTATTAAATCTGAAGTGGTAAATGATGGAGTTGAGGTAAAAGCACTGAGAAAATAAGATAGTGCAGTTATTGTGGCTATGGGTTACCTTGATTTCCAGGAGCCAATGGAGCTCTCCAAGATCCATGATCTTGACATGCTTGTGGATCTGTGCTTTGATTTCTAGAATGAGATAAACAATGAGTACAGTATGATGCAGTTATTAACATGTACAATAATGATAAGAAGAGACTTCTTATTATGCTTGATAAAAACAGCTTGGTTAACTTTATACTATTTAAAGCTAAGGGTCTTGACTAGAATGTTAACCAGCTTCTGGTACCAGTGGCAGCCACTCTGTTTGAGTTTATAGAGTGTCTTGTGCAGTTGGCAAATATAGTGTGGATGGGCCAAATCAGCATATCCAGGCAGCTGGCACATATAAATGCATTCATTATTCTTAAGCTTTCCATTGAGATAAGTACCCTTAATGTCAATTTGATGGAGCTCAAGGTTAAGGTAAGTGGCAAAAGTAAGTGCTATACAGATAGAGGTAAGCTTTGTAATGGGCACATATATCTCAAAGTAGTCAATGCCTGGCACTTGCAAAAAAACATTGTGTGACAAGGCATGCCTTATAGCATATAATGTTTTTTGCAGCATTTTTTTAGCATGAAAAATCCATTTGGAATCTTCTAAGTTTGCCCATAAGATGGGTCAATGAGTTGCCAGATACCAGCTTTTTACAACACAGTAGGTTCTTTATTGATGCCCTGTTCACATTGTGGTCAATCTGGATAACATTTTGCTTCAGTTAGAGAGGTGGGTTCAAGGGACTCAGCCTCTGTAATGGTATCATTTAGAGTAAGTGCCAATTTAATATCATTGTCATAATTATTTGCTATAAGTATTTTATTAGCCATGCCATTTTCCTGAAAAGTAGTGGGGCTGCTATTAAATTATAAGTTGCATTGAGTTGCTTTGTTGATAGGGTTGGGGAGCTGGATGCCATGAGGTGGTGTGAAGTTAGTGGCCTTGTTGTTGATAATGTCAAGTATTTGTTAACTGGGTTGACAAATGCATTTGGGGTAAGATAAATTGACAGGAACTGGATTAGGAGGTGGCATGTGAATGGGGATGCCAGATGCTGGGATAGATGGTTCTTGTGGGGTAGTCAAGACTTGTGAAGCTGGCAGTGGTGGCTGAGATTCAATTACATGGGGCCCTTGATTGGATAATTGGATAATTGTTATTATGGGCTCAAACCCAGAAAAAGGGAGAAACTTCATAAGGGGTGTTTAGACCAGAGAAAAGCCAAAGAAACCAGAAAACAAGTAATTCAGACCAGAAAATCTAGTTTGTCCCTTGTCTTTTATATATTGCTAGCCCATGAGGCATATATGAGGCAACTAACATAAGATTACATAAGAGATGAGGGCATAAGAAAGAAGGTGCTGAAATAATGAGATAAAAGGAATAGGGGCTAAAAGCAATAAAATTAGGGTAAGTTCATAACAATTGTGACAATGGCATCAGCTTTAGGATAGGTTACATTTCCCTCTCCCTTGATGTTACATTATATCTCTTGCCAGTAAATGTTTTATTTGATGGTAATAATCCACTTTGCCAGCCAGTAGACCTGGTAAGTGTTATATACCTAATCATGATGCCCCTATATGTGATGTGGACTAGCATGTAACAGTAATAAACAACAACAACAAGAGGGCTTTTATGCTAGTTGCCCCAATTAGATGAATAGAGAGAAGAAGAGGGTTTAATGAATACCCACAACAAAGAGAGGAACCAGAGAAAAGGACCTTTCTGGGATTACTGCATAGCAACTAATATATGAAGAAAGTAAAAACACTAAATATTATAGGAGGTCAAGACTGGGGAAACTGTTATGCACCCAAAGAGTGCCTTTTAATACCAATGTGGACCAGTAAGTGACAGGAATAACAACAACAATGAGTGGGCTTTTGAGATTAGAGCCTTTAACTAGGCAAAGAGAGAAATGAGCCTTGGCCCAAGCTGGACAATGAGCCACACCTGCATGAAGACTAAAGCTGTTATAATGCACCACTTTAATTCCATCACAACAACTACCTTTACTAATAACTGTCCCACTATAGTCATACAAATGGAACTTAGAGCTTTAATCCTGAAAACCATTACTGGAGAAACCTTATAAATATTAAAACACTTCTCTCCTTTAGATAGCAAATACCACTATAGACATTTGATATGGGTGACTACCCATCCTTCCTTGATACTCGAGTCAACCTTGGTGGACACTCCTATTCTATCCTTGATAACTGTTGAGGCTTTTGGTTTAGTGGCCTCTAACTAGGCAATAGAGAAAGTATGAGTTCCTGGGCCCTTGTATAAACCAGAAAGCCAGACAGCGAATAAGAGCAGAGGTGGAATCCTTCTTAGATCAAGACCTTAGATCAATGCTGTAGATCTAGCCTAGAGGTCAAGAGAGCAAGACTGGGTTTCCCCAGCTTGCACCCCCTGCCTTATATATTGTCAGGATCTGTGCACAGACCATATACAGGAGGTCTACCCTAAAGTGTGCTATCTATGGGCACCAATAGCTAAAGTAGCTCCTATCTCTGAATAGATATATGAAGGGAGAACATGGGGTGGCAATGAGGAGTGAGGCAGTGGCCTCATGGATCAAGGGAAAGGAATGGAAGAGAAGCCACACCATGAGGATGTGGGTGGAATGGAAAGGCACTGGTATAGATCAATGAAATAGGCATGGCCACCATAAGGCCTAGGAGATTCCATCTGGATCTCTGCCACAGATCAGATCCTAATCTAGATCAAGAGATCAGATATCATCAGAGGGATCTAGATCTCATCTGAGATCTGCCACATCATGTGACCAATACCTGATGCCAGGGAATACTCTGAAATAGGACTTAGCCTTAGCCTAGGATTTGCCTTGTAAGGCTACTCATTTGCATGATCATGTGCTCCTGGCACATGACCAGTTGCATCACATGCTCCACAGTTCTCATGATCACATGAGACTGTCGTGTTAGGTTGGAACCATAACAACATTCTCATGATATTAATCTTTATTATCCAGGAATATAGTAGATTAGACAAATCTTAGAGTTAAAACATAGCATCACATGCATATAAAGTAGTGAACATGTGACCAGTACCTTAGTCTAGCACACTTGAACTTGTACCATTTAGTTTTTTGTAACTGCTCCTCAACTCCCCTTTTTCTCTTTTGTACTTTAGTGAGGTCAGCTTTACCTAGTTAGTAATAAGCTGTTATGTACTCTTCAAGGTCTTGATGACATCTGTGTCTTGTGGATAGAAAAATGGCAGGTTTGCTGTTTCAAAAGCTAAATGGCAGTAATAATAGAAGTGGTTAAGACTGGGTTGCCCCAAGTCTCTCCCTATCTCTTATATATTAATACCAGATGCACATAGACCAAGTACAGGAATAATAACTGTTATGGCGCAAGCCTAACACGACGGTCTCACATGACCATGAGAGCTGTGGAGCATGTGATGCACTGGTCACATGATCAGTTGCACGTGATCATGTGAACGAGTTCCCTTATAAGGCAAGCCCTAGGCTAGAGTTACTAGTCCATCTACGAGTATTCCCCCGGCATTGAGTATAGGTCATGTGATATGGCTGGATCCCTGATGGGATCTTAGATCCATCCAATGATATCTCTAACGAAGATTAGGATCTGATCTGTGGCAGAGATCTAGATAGATCTCCTCAGCCTTCAGGCAGCCATGCCTTCTTCATAGATCTACATCTGGTGCTTCCCTTCCATTCTCCCACATCCTCATGGTGTGGCTTCTCTCCTTCCATTCCTGATCCGCAAGGCCACTGCCTCACTCCTCATCTCTGCTCCATGCTTTCCCCTTTCCTATTTAATATACTTAGTCATGAGCACCTTATGCTATTGGTGTCCACAGATAGCATACTCTAGGGTAGGTCTCCTGTAGCTGGTCCATGCACCATTGCCAGCAATATATAAGCAGGAGATGTCAAGGCTGGGTTCTCGAGTCTTGACCTCTTGTGACTTCAGCTAAGGTCCTAGCTCAATCTAAGGGCCGACCCCTAGTGGGGTTTCCCCTCAGCTCCCATCTGCTACTTGGCTAGGTTTATACACAGGACCTCACCACAGACTCATCCTTTCTCTTTGCCTAGTTAGGGGCCACTAGTCAAAAGCCTCATAGAGATCTAGGAAAGTCCAGAGACCATTGGCATTCCCCAAGGTGTCAGAGAAGACTCGAGAGGGTGGGAAGTTTCCCACAACAATAACTACTATCTCTGAACCAATAGCAGTAAGTATGCAGAGCTGATAAATAAAAAAGCATAGGGCAAAGGGTAGGAGTGAGGCAGTGGCCTTGCAGATCAAGGGATAAAAAAGAGTACTATACCATAAGGATATGGGAGAATGGAAGAGAAGCATACAGCATTGGCAGATATAAATATGGCCAGGTAGCTATAAGGCCAATGAGATTTCTATCTGGATCTTTGCCATAGATTGATCCTAATCTAGATCCATTAGATTAGATATTACCATAATCAATCTAGATCTTATCTGAGATCTGCCATATCACATGACCAATACTGAAATATGGGGAAAATCTAAATAAAGAACCAAATCCAAACCTAGGGTTATTCTTGTTTTGGCAACAAAGTCTCATGATCACATGACAAGACATCAGTATTCTGCTGAGTTCATAACAGAAACCCCAAGTCTCTTTCTACTCATATATATATTTACAGCAAAGATACACAGATCAAGTACAGGAATGGTAACTACTATTTATAAATAAATAGCAGTAAGTATGCATGCTGATTAATAAGAAGGCAGAGGGCAGAGGGTAGGGATAAGGCAGTGGTCTTATGGATCAAGGAATATGAAAGAGAAGCATATGAATAAAAGGAAAGATGTAGGGACAGTGAATATAAATAAGACATGGCCACCATAAGGCCAAGGAGATTTCATTTGGATCTCTGCCACAGATTGATTCTAATCTAGATTCATTAGATCAGATGTCATTGGCATTAATTGAGATCTCATCTGAAATCTGCCATATTATGTGACTATTACCATGCATTGGAAAATACTCTGAATAAAACCAAATCTATGCCTAGAGTTAATCTTGTTTAGGCAAGCAAGTCTCATGGTCATGTGACAAGACCATTAGTATTTGCTGAGTATATAATAGTAAGCATTTTCTAATTTGTTGTTGATTCCCATTCATCTAACCTTATTGACCCTTTAGGTCAACTTTCTGTTATATGTGGTCTTTACATATACCTTAAATCACCACTCTTATACATGGCTTAGATTGGGCTTACATTCAAAAGTAACTTCACATGGCATTAAGCCATCCAGGACTTTAGTGAATGTTCTATTGTTTAGCCAGATGATATGTTATGTAGCCTCTTCCCATAGGAACTTTGACAGACACCTAGCATGGAGTAAGGTACAGATATGCTTAAGGATAGTGTTATACTACAAGACTTTGAGCAACTACATCTATAGCCTTGATATGTGCTTCTGCTGCTGCTAGGGGTCCTGCTGAAGCCTAGCCTTTGAACTAGAAGCTGGAAGAACTAGACAAGAAGGGAAATAAGTTAAGGGACTTGTGAAAACCCCTAGAGGTTCAAGTGCATAAGACTGGAGACTCCAGCTTGGACTTGAACCTCTTTATACTATTGCATCTTGAGCACAGACTGAAATGGCAACTATTATCCTGTCTTGATACTCATGATAACCTTGAAGAATGCTCCTAAACTATCCTGGAAAGCTTGGTAGGGCTTTTGTGCTAGTGGCCCCAACTAGACAAAGAGAAAGTGTTAAGGCTACTTCTCTTGTATAAACCAATAACTAGCAGCACTAGTGTCAAAACTAGCCTGTGTAACCAGCCTAGAGGTCAAGAGAGCAAGTCTGGGTTTCCCCAGCTTGCACCCTCTGCCTTATATATTTCCAGGGCCTGCACATGAACCAAGTACAGGAAATCTACCCTAGACTACACTATCTATAAACACCAATAGCATATCAGGCTCTATTATATAAGTAAGAAGAAAGCATGGATTAGGAATGAGAAGTGAGGTGGTGGCCTCATGAATCAAGGAATAAGAATGAAGAGAAACCACACCATAAGGATATGGGAGAATAGAAGTACACAGGTTCTCAGATATGAAAGAGGCATGGCCACCATAAGGCCAAGGAGATCCCATCTGGATCTCTGCCACAGATCAGATCCTAATCTAGATTGTGAGATCAGATATCATCAGGTACTGGATCTAGATCTCATCTGAAATCTGCCACATTATATAACTAATACCTTGTGCCAGGGAAATACTCTAATATAAAGAACTTAGTCTTAGCCTAGGGTTGTCCTTATAAGGCATCTTGTTCACACAATCACATGCCTCTGGTCACATGACTATGCAACCATTTGCATTATGTGCTCTGCAGTTCTTATGGTCACATGCTATGAACCATTATATTCACTAGTTGCATAACATGGACCAAGAGAGAGTACCCTGCCCTACAGTGGTGTACAGTAAGCCATCCAATGGCAAAAAGAGAGGGAGAGTTTAGAAATACATGAGGGAAACAGGTGATATAAGATTATAGGCTAGATTAGCCTAGATCTAGTGAAGTGTAAAGTGGTGAAGGTATGAAATATGAAACAGTGAAGATGTGATGTGGTGACACAGTGAAGGGGTGACAGGGTCACATGATGTGAAATTGTGAAGAGTCAACAGAAAATACAACAAAGTGAAAAATAAAATAAAAGGGAACATGTACATTATAACAGATAGTGGAGTTAAGCTGCTCAGTGACTTTATTGTGCTTGTTATATTCTGTACCTTCTTGTCTTATTTCAGATCACTTTGCCCACTCCATGACATCTCTGATGCAACTCCAGTTGAGAATTAATTTTAAGCTATATGTTGGCTAGTTTCTGTTTATTTTATTATCTGTCTATCTAATAATGCTTACAAATTCCTTATACATACTTCTGTGTCTGTCTGACACAACTCCATAGTTTGTCTGACCTTATTTCCCATTTCTTGCCCTTTTTACCTATTTATTGTCATCTTTTAGTTTTATCTTTTAGTTTTATCCTGGCATAATTTTGTCAGTGTCATACCTGACATCTTCATTTCTTCATTTATATCCAGATTGCATTTATACCAGCTTTCACTTCTAAGACAACTCCTATCTCATCTTCTTTCCCTTTTTAAATAATCTACTTCTCCAAGATATAAGTACTATAGCTTTGTATCTTGTACTCTAGTTTAAATATCAACATAACTTAATGCTCTCTTCCTGTTATGTGCTCAGCAAACACTGATGGTCTTCTCATATGACTGTGGGACTCACATGCCAAAACAAGATAAACCCTAGGCTAAGGTTTGATTTATATATCAGAGTATTCCCCAACTTATGATAATAGTTATGAGAGTTGACTAAGCTAGAAGATACACAGATGGCTAATACAAGTGCTTAAAGCCAAGGATTTGAGACACTATATCTATAGTACTTATATTTTACAAGTTTATGCACAAATCAAGACTCTAATGGTAATATTTCCCTTTATGGGCAATGGATTAAGAAAGAGAAGTCTGCAGGATTGCAGCTTCTTATGCCTTGGATCTAGACCTGCAGGTTCTCCATTGCTTCCCTAATAAAATTAAAGGTTAAATAATCAGTTGATAAGATGGGATCTTATAGCAGGAAAAGTAAAAGATTGAAAATTGTAATAACAGAGTCTGTAATATGCCCCTGGACTGGTGACATAATAGATATCTGATCTCCTAAATCTAGATTAGAATCTAATCCTATCAGAGATCCAGATGGGATCTTCTTAGCCTTATAGCTGCCATGTCTATTTCATTTTCACTATTTCTTCATACTTTTAATTTTATTTTCTTACATTCTTATGATTTAGCTTCTTTTCTCTTTTATTTTCCTTAATTTATGAGTCTACTGCCTTACTTCTTAATTTTCAAACCATGCCTTCTTTTTTAGTCAGTAGAATATGGACTTATTGCTATTGGTGCCCTTAAATAGTAGTTGGCAATATATAAGGAGATAGAAAGAGACTTGGAGTTTCTGCAGTCTTAACCACTTCCATTATAGTGCATAGCCTGACCCATAGTCTCAGTGTTGGCTCTTTGCCCCTAGGCTTGTTGCTGTCACCTCTTAGAAGCCTTGACTTACAGTAACTTTAAAAGTATTCCAATATCTAACCTAAATCCAGGGCATGAAATACCCTGCAAATGCCCATCAGAATTTCACTTCACTTTGGTAAGACCAAATATAGTACTTCCTCTTGGCTACAATTAAGTTTTTAGATCATGTGATTTGGCCCAGTGGCTGTGGAGATATGACCATTTGAAAACAGAGACTTTATTGGAATACTTTATATACTTTTGATTATTAAAATATAATTAGTACTTGGTATAGCCACTCTTTGCTTTAAGGACTGCTCTGACCCTCCTAGGAATGCTTTCAATCAATGCCTGACACTTCTCCACTGGTATCTTTTCCCACTCTATCTCAATTCTTTTTCAAAGCTTCTTTATTTTTTAGAGAGGTTTTGTTAAAACAGTAACAAATAGCTATCAAACCATGTCAACCCTGATCCATAGGTACTAAGAGGAACTCCTTGTTCAGCATACTTTTAAAATCATGCAGGGTTGAGAAAAGAGATAAGCTGCAAAATACTGCTAGAACTTAAAGCTATAGAGGAGAAAAACTTTAGAAGCAAACTCTGGGGTTGAGTGCATTAATGTGGCTTGAGCCATGAATAAAGACATAGCTCTGGGGGCTTCTGAGGAAGTCCAGAGATTTCCAGAAAGAGTTAAAAAAAGTTTTTTTAAGTTAAATGGGATTTGGCTTTACCTTATGTGATGTGCTCTTGCACAGCTCTATGTCCCAATTTACAGAGGGATTGGAGATTGAAAAGAGAGTGGTCTTATGGCCCAACACAAAAGATAGGCAAGACAAGGAGCATTAAGCCTAGTTATAATGACAGAAGATCCTTAAAATTTCCTTAAAAATATCATTATGACCTGAAGGTACTCCAGAGTAACCTAGAGGGTCAAAGAGTGAGCTGGAAAGCTTGGTCAGAGTAAGAATGAAGTCAAGACAGGGGTATTTTTGTTGATATTTGAACTAAAGTGCTACAGTAACTTCAAAAACCAGCCCAATATCTAATTCCAATCCAGTGTGTGAAGCACACTGTAATCACATGAGCAAATAAAACTTCATTTTGGTGGAATTTATTGTAGTAGAAACCCTTGGCTACACTGTTTCTCTATATATCATGTGATTCTATTCAGATGCCACCAAGATATGATTATTACAAGATAAACAACTTATTGGGCCAGTTTAAGTACTTTTGATTTGAAAGTTGAAATCTCTATTACATCAAGCTATATTTGTTGTTGCAGACAAAGATAGATATGTAAATAGTATATCTGAGTTTCAAAATACTCCCACATATTCTTATTCTCTACTTTCATTATCATGTATAAAATAGCTTCTTGCTATTCTGTCCTTGTATCTCAATGCTGAACTGATAAACACAATCTACAAGCAGTGGTTTGAACTAGACCCACTAAGAACTAGGCAAAAGGAATAAGAAGAAGAGTCAAGTGCCTTGTATAAAGCTCTAGAGCTCAAGTGCACAAGACTAGGAGATTCCAGCTTGTGCCAGCCCTTTATATATAATACAGGAGTGCACAAAGACCATGTACCTAAGGTCTGCCCTTAACTATGCTACAGTAAGCCAACCAATGGCATTAAGGGAGCAAGTACCTTAGTGGTACCACATAATAACTGCCAGGCAATAATGTTATGGTCTAGAATGTGATATGTGAAGATGTGAAAGAGTAAAATGGTAAGGGTTACCATGGTCACATGATATGACATGTGAAGGGTCAAAGTGAAAAGTACAAAGTGGGTAAAAATGAAGAAAAGTGAAAATAAAAAATAAAATTATAACAATATAATCTCTTATAGCTGATCAACAGGCTATTTGTTATAATCATTTTTCACTTTTTCCATCATGTGACTGTGAGAACTCCTTTACCTTTTCACCCTTTCACATTGTCACATCTTCATATTTCACTCTTTCACCCCTTCACTCTTTCACATATCACAGGCCTAGACCATGACATCATTACCAGGCAGTAACCATGAGGTACTGCTAAGGTACTTACTTCTTTATTGCCATTGGTCAGCTTACTGTAGCAATACTTAGGGCTGGACTTAGTTACATGGTCCGTGCACCACACTGTAGCATATATAAAGGGCTGGCTCAAGCTGGGTTTCCCCAGTCTTGTGCACTTGAGTTCTAGGACTTTATACAAGGCACTTGACTCTTCACTTCATTCCTCTTGCCTAGTTCTCTGAGATACTAGAACAAAACCTCAGCTAGTTGAAAGATGTCCACTGGACAAAGTATCAGACACGAGATCAGCACGGGATGTACCTGTTTCACTATTATCCTTGCTTAACTTGATGCTGGCCACTCAGCTCATATTATTGCCACCTAGCCTGGTGTTAGACATGCTACTTTATCAAGGCTATCTTTTTAAGAGCACCCAGATCTTCAGAAGTCCACTGGTGGTTATTTATTCAAGCTTTTTTTAATTAATATTTGCCATGCTATTTATCTCATCTTCTCTTTTAGAGCAGAGAATAATATTTAAGTAACCAAAGTACTCTCTAATCTCACCAATCAACCCCTTTATCCCAACTTTATTTGCTGGCACTTGAAAAAAAGTAGGATAAAAGCTGTTTTCAAGCTGAAATAATCTTTTTTTAATCAAAACATCAGAGTCCAGTTAGACTTTGCATATGCTCATAAGGACTGGACTATAGAGGATTGAAAGAAGGTAATATGGTTTGTGTTATAACTTTAGCTTACAATAATAGCAAAGAAAAGCAACTGGACAGTAAAACACAGGAAAACACTAACCCACACAGGGGCTAGGGCAAGGATAGAGGAAATAATCCAATAAAGGGCTCATAGACTGAGGTAGTAGGCCAGAAGGAGCCAGAAAAGGCTAGTGGCACAAGTACTCAAGTCTAGAAAGACTTGACACTGGTTCAGTCACTATATTCTATTCTGGGCATTGCACAGCTTTGGCCATGCAATTTATATAAGGTAATATACCTATGTTAGCAGTAATGTAAAGAAAAAGGGAGAATTTGAAGAAAATGCTAAATGTTATGCACCACACTAAGTACAATCTGAATATCAATGCAAACTGGTAAGTGACAGTCTGACCAAACAACAAGAGGGCCTTTATTCTAGTGGCCCTGAACTAGGCTTGTGTGTCTTGAAAGAAAAAGGAGAGAGAAAGCAAAGAAGAGCCCAAGTTAACACTGAAGTACTTAGACTATAAGGAGAGTTATAATACAAGTGATCAAGACTGGAGAGACTCCAGTTTTTGCCTATCCTGTATATATATTGCCAGAGGGACATAGCCCCAGTATAGGATAAGTAACCTCTATCTATGTGCACCAATAGCAGTAATTGCTCTTATTATCTAAATATGAAAAGATATAGGGCAATAAGTAAGAATAAGACAGTGGCCTTATGGATCAGGAATGGAGGAAGAGAACCACACCATAAGGATATGAAAGAATGGAAGGAAAGCTTAGGGAAAGCAGATATGATAAAAGCATGGCAATTATAAGACCAAGAAGATCTATCTAGATTTCTGCCACAGATATGATCCTAATCTAGATTCTTGAGATCAGATATCATTGGCATTGATCTAAGATCTTATCTGAGATCCAGCCACAATCTTGTGACTAACCCATGAGTGAAAAATACTCTGATATAATAAATCAAACCTAGCCTAGAGTTTATCTTGTTTAGGCAAGTAAGTCTCACAGTCATGTGAGAAAACCATCAGTATTTGCTGAGTACATAATACTAAATGGAAAAAGAGACTGTAATAGTCTGATAAGACCAAAATCAATCACCTGGGATCAGATAGAAAGAAATGGGTATGGAAAAAGCCAGGTGGGAGGCTTAGTAATAGGCTGGTGAAGGATACCATTAAATGTAATAAAGACTTTGTAATAATTTGGGGCTATATGACTTGAAAGGGAATTGGTTATGCTACCAAGATAGATGGTAGGATAAATGGTAATCTTTACTTCAAATATTAAAGGATGAACTGCTAGAAACTATGTAATATCATGGTCTCAATTCTCCTGACATTATTTTTTAGCAGAACAATAACTCCAAGCATACTTGCAAAAAGGTCAGGGAGTGGCTGGAAGAACAGGATTTCAGGACTATAATATGGCCTGCATGGTCTCCTGACATCAATCCCATTGAAAATCTCTGGTGGTACCTCAAAAAAAGACTTGCTGAGTATAAAATCCCTTCCAAGAATATAAAGAAGTTATAGAATAGGATTCAGGTAAAGTGGGAGAGGATACTAGTTGCAGAGTGTCAGAAATTGATTGAAAGCATGCCTAGGAGGGTCCAGGCAGTACTCAAGGCAAAGGGAGGCTATACCAAGTACTAATAATATTCTACAAATCAAAAGTACATAAACCAGCCCAATGAGGTATTTATCTTGTAGTGATCATATCTTGGTGACATCTAAACAGAATCACATGATGTATATAGCAAAGGTATAGCCAAGGCGTCCCACTACAATACATTCCGCCAAAGTAAAGTGTTATTTGTTCATGTGATTGCAGTGCACTTCACACATCAGATTGGAGTTAGATATTGGGCCAGTTTTTAGAGTAACTATACTTACTGAAATGGCTACTACTATTGAACTTGTGACTCATGACTCAAAGGCTACACCCTGGTGGATGCAACACTAGTACTAGCTTTAAACAAAGGACTAGCATAATTTGGCAAAGAGAAGATAAGACTTGAACACTATAATTGGCAAAGGCTTAATGTACAAAACTAGAAAAATCCAGGCTTAAGCATGGCCTTTTATATAGAATATATGAGTGTGCACAGACCATGTAGGTCTGGCCTATCCTTAACTATTGTATAGTAAGCCATGCAATGGTAGAAAGAGAGCAGGAACCTAGAAATATATAAGGCAAATTATAAGGCTATAGAGAGACATAATATTATAGCCTAGATTAATCTAGACCTGTGCCTGAGTAAAGTAGTAAAATGTGAAGATGTAACATGTAAAAGTGTGAAGGAGTGATATGATAAGGTTTACCATGATTATATGATGGGATAATATAAAGAGTTAAAGGAACAGGAAAATAAAAGGGAAAATAAAAGGAAAATAAAAAGAGCATTATAACACATACAGAAGTATAGTATTTATAGTTCCAGAGTAGCAAAAAGTCTAAGCAAGAAAAAGAGATAAAACTGGAGTTGTTTTAAAAGTAAGAGCAAATATCAATGCATCTTGGAGACAAATAAAGATGTCAGAGATAACAGCATCAAATAATATCAGACTAAAACTAAAAGATGATAGGAAGAGACATGAGTTAAAACAGGAATAAGAAAGTAAAAGTGGAAGAAAGTATGGAGTTGAAATAGAGTAGTCTGAAGAGGACAAATTAAAACTAAGATATACTAAGTAACTGAGAACAGAAGCAAAGCTAAAGTTAAAATAAGGGCAGAATGGAAAATGGGGGGTTAGAGGGGCTTGTACTAATAACTGGGCAAAAAAAGTACAAGTGCATCTAAAGTAGAATAAAGTAGTAGCAGATGGCTGGAGTTGCATGGAGAAGAATTAAAGGGCCAGTATAGCTTACTGGCAGCACTTGAATATAATAACCAAGCATAAGATAGATTAAAATTGGATTCAAATTATGGAATATAACAGGTTTTTATACTTAGCAAGTCTTCTTTTGAGATATTATTAGAGATATTCAATGGAATTGAGATCTGGAGACTATGCAGGCCATACCATGATTCTAAAATCCTGTCCCTCTAGTCACTCCTTGATTTTTTTGCAGATATGCTTAAAGTTCTTGTCCTGCTGAAAAATAACATTAAAAGAATTGAAATTATAATACTTCATGGTTTGCTGGAGTTCTTCCTTTAAAATTTGAAGATAAATATCTCCATTCATTCTACCATTAATCCTGGTGACATATTCAATCCCTTGTCAAGTCATATACCTCCATATCATCAAGGAATCTTCTTTATTGTTATGTTCTTAGCAGAACACTAATGGTCTTGTTATGTGACTATGAGACTCACTTGCCTAAAAAAGGTTAACCCTATGCATAGGTTTGATTCTTATTAAAGTATTTCCCCATGTATAAGTATTGGTCACATAATATGGCAGATCTCAGATGAGATCTAGATTAAAATTGATCTGTGGCAAGATCCAGATGGGAATCTTCTTAGCCTCATGGCCTTCTAGCCACATTTATATCCACCTTTGCTATATGCTTCCATTCTATAGCTTCTCTTCTACTTCCCTTGATCTGTGAGGTCACTACCTTAATTTCTATCCTATGCCCTATGCTTCCTTATTTATTAGCATGAGTACTTACTGCTATTGGTAGCCATAGATAGTAGTTAGTTATCCTGTACTAAGGCTATATGCCTTTGCTGAATATATAAACAGGTAGAAAGAGACTTGGGGTTTTCTCAGTCTTAACCTCTTGTCAGTTCTTCCCTTCTCTTGTTCCCTTCAGTGCACTAAGATTAGCAGCCTTTCAGCTAAAGAATCTTTTACTTCCTTGTCTTGACTCCAAGCCTAGTTAGGGGCCACTAGCATAAAAGCTCTCTTGTTGATTGAAAGTTGTCACATGCTGATCTGTGTTGTATATAAAAGGCACCAGAATAGATGCATAAAATTCATGCTTTACAATTTCTTTCACTAATCTATTACTAAGGCCTTTTTCTGGCTTTTTTTACATTCACATCTTTCCATCTGAATCCAGGCAATTTATCTTAGTCTTATTAGACCATATCACCTTCTTTTAGTTCTCTATAATTCAATTCATATGTACATAGGCAAAATTCAAATAAGCTTTGTAATACCTAGCTAAAAAAAAGATTATTTTTGCTTTAAAATAGCCTTCATGTTATTCTTTTTCAAGTAATGGTGGACTATATTAGGATATAGAGGTTGATTAATGACATTGAACAATGTTTTGGTAATCTAAACAGTATTATCTGTCTAACAAAAAAAATAAAATGAACAGCATGGTAAATATTGGTGAAAAAAAGCTTGAATGAATGACAATCAAATGATTTTTCCAAGTCTAGGCATTCATGAGAGAAAAGCCTGGATATAGTAGAGAGGCCAATGTGAAGATTAGTGGCAATAGAGTATACAGATTGACTAGTATCAAGCTAAGTAAGAATATTGGCTCTTTAATTAGCAGAAAGAGATTATATGGTAATTAGAGTATGAAATCAAGGAGTGTGAGAACATTTTAAAGCTCATACACATTGTTTAAATGTATATTCTTCTTTGTATTACCAAAAAACATCAAATATTCCATATTTTTATTACAATTATAGTGTTTAGATAAAAAGTACATAAAATGTTCCAATAAAGTCTCTGATTTCAAATGGTCATATATTCACAGCCACTGGGTTAAATCACAGGACCTATGGGCTAAATGGTAGCCAAGAGTAAGTACTATATTTGATCTCATCAAAGTAAGACAAAATTTCCATGGGTATTTGCAGAATGCTTTACAATCTGGATTTAGATCTGATATTGTAATACTTTTTGGAGTCACTGTAACAATAGCTGAGTCATACTATTATATTAGGCCTGGGTAGGGACTAGCATAGATCTTAAAGCATGGGCTAAGGATTGAGCTCAAAAAAGGTTAGCTCAGAGTCTAGGATAATAGTGCAAACATGAAACAGCACTATATGTCCCTCAGTGAAGGTGTTATGGATCTAGACCAACAGCAAGAGGAAACCACCTTGGGGGGTGCCCAATACTGGGGGGACAAAAGAATGGCAGCCTAGAGGAGGCACTAGGAAACAAGATAAACAAGTAAACAAGTGCTCTAGACTGGAAAACCAGTCTATTCCCTTGCCCCTTTATATATTGCTACAAGATGTGCATGGACCAGGCCATAAGGAATACATGAGGTGGCTGGTATACAAAGAACAATGCTAAATAAGGAAATAGGGCAAAGAGAAACTAAATAGGAACCAATGGCAAATAGGGAGTAATTAGTAAAAGAAAGCAAGGCAAAGGTAAGGTATGACAGCAGAGGGCTAGACCATGACATCAGAGAAAAGTCTAGATTACAATGAGGTAAAAGGCTATGCTATATAAGATACAAAGGCTAGATCCAACCTCATGGCATGATAAGATATAAGATAAGATAAGATCAAAGAAAGCGGTCAAATATAGTAAATAGTAAAGAGAACTTAGCTTAGAGTAAGAATGAAAAATAGCCCCTATCTGAGTAGTGCCAGTGTATAACAGAAGGTTGTGGACAAGACAAGGATGCTGGGATTATTGAGGATTCAAAGATGTGCTTGCTAACTAAGGGTTGCAAGAAAGAACTCTCTTAAAAGAGTATTAATAAGAGATTCTGATGATCTTGAAAGAAGAATAAGATAATATTAGGCAGAAGTAGTATAAAAAACATGGGAGACAGGTATGCTACTTATACTCAAGAGAGCTAAGGTTCAGACTCAGTTGAATAAGTCAGAGTAAATAACTAAAGCTGGGTAAGTAATTTATCTAAAAACAGATGGAATGTAATAGAAGTAAATTATAAGTAATATCACTGAGTAAAGGAATGTTCTGGAATAAGAAAGTCTGAAGGTTCCAGAATGTAACAAGGAAGTATTGGAAATATGAGAAGATCTGAAGCTAGAACAAGAGAGAAAACAAAAGAAACTAATTGTGTTATAATGCACTTTTTTTTTCTTTTTTTTTTCTTCTGATATTATAATCATTTTTCATTTTTCACATCACATGACCCTGGGAACCCTCTTACTTTCACATATTCACACTTTCACTTTTTCACATCTTCACATAACACATTCTAGAATGTTCCAGACCATAACATCATTATCTGGCAGTTACCATAAGATACTGCTAAGGTACATGCTCCTTTAATGCCATTGGTCTGATTATTGTAGCATAGTTTAGGGTAGGTCAAAGTCTCATGGTCTGTGCACCATCATGTAGCATATATAAAGGGCTGGCACAAGCTGAAATACTCCAGTCTTGTATACTTGAGCTCTAGAGCTTTATACAAGGAACTTGACTCTTTTTCATATTTTTCTTTGCCTAGTTCACTGTGGTCTAGCATAAAACCACAGCTAGTTGCACTCATTAGTATCAGACATCAAGACACAAGGACAGGATGGCCAGCAGCTGTTTTATCTAACTCTTCACATTATTATATTATATGACCCTGGTAATTCTTATCATTTTGCTCTTTTACATTCTCAAATTGTTATACCTTTACTCTTTTACTTCTTCACATATCACAGGTCTAGACAGATTTAGGCCATAATATTATACCTTATTGTAGTTTTATGTTTATCTTATATATTTCTATGTCCCTGCTCTCTTTACACCATTGAATAACTTACTGTACAGTAGTTTAGGGTAGGCCAGAACTATATGGTCTGTGCACATCTGTGTAGCCTATATAAAGGCCCTGGTTCAAGCCTGGGTTTTTCCAGTCTTGTATATTTGAGCTTTGCTTTATACAAGTCTCTGATTCTTTTCTCTATTATTCCTCTTGCCTAGTTCCCTGGCCTCTAACACAAGCCCAGCACAAGCCCTTTTCTTTTAGTTGATCTAGTAATGCAATAGTTGCATTTCAGATTGTAACATTACCCACCTAGTACATTTAATAACCCAATTGAATATTAAGGAAAGTCAGAAGGAGGAAATGAATAATCCAGTAATGTTGGTCCATCCAATGGGATTGATGACTTCATTATTGTTGGTGTAATAAGAAAGTGAAGGGGATGGGAGAGACAGGGAAGCCTGATGGTATAAGCCATGATAGCAGTTGAAGTAGGAAGATCCATGGGAAGATCCACAGAAGAAGCAGAAGTTGGAGGAGAAAGAGAAGAAGTTGCAAGGTGGAAAATGGTGAAGCAGGCAGTTAGTCTGATTATTGCCAGGTTACCATCACAGAAAGAAGAAACAATCATAAACAGCACAGTCAATACATTGATATTCAAGAATATGACACTGAAAGCAACTCTTATGGTAATAGGAATGGAAGAAAGGAAGGGGTATCTAACCATGGTGGCCAGTTCACCAATGCTTAACTCAAGTAATGGCAGCAAGTTCCACAGGGGAAAGAAGGCAGAAGGAGGCAGAAAGAAAGGTAGGCTCTATAGAAGGGGCATGAACACAGAATATGGAAGATTTATATTTGAAGCAGTCAATATTAGTAAGGAATTTTCTGAATTCAAGCTGATAAGCAAGATTATCAAGGACAAAGAACATCTGTTGATATATGGCATTAAGGCCCATTTAGACAGCATTAGTGTTGATCTTAGCAAAGTAGTAAAGAAGGGAAAATGTAAGATAAATAAATTTGACCTGATAATAGAGAATGTAGAGGGCCCAGAGTGGGGAGTTCATGTTTAGGTGGGAGCCAATGGAAAGAAATAGGTATAAGTCAAAGATAAATGAGCAAGTATGGATAGAGTAGGTTAGAGAGCAATTTCCAGGGCAAAGGACATGGATGGCACTAAAAAGATTTACCATAGCAATGATATGTGGAAAAGAAATGGGGTAAAGGGCAGGAGAGGGCACAGGGATAGGGCTGAACTGGGTATTGGTAAGGGCTTTAGACTCTGGATTAGAAGTGCAATGTCAGAGAGAGACTATAAGATCATTTGTATGTAGAAAATCTATAAAAGAAGCTCAAGGAGAAGAGACAGAGGAGAAATCAGCAGAAGTTTCTATAGTATTAGAGAATGTAACATGGGCACAGACAGGAAATGGCTGGTGTGATATATTGATGGAGTGATGGTAGTGGGGACAGTAGATGTTGGATCTGTGGCAATATCTGGAGTAGAGCAAAAACAGTAGGTGAAATTGTAAGACATAATTATCAGGCAGGTTTTCTGGAATATTGGGGTGATTTGTAAGTGGGTAAAGGAGCAAAGAATGGGGTTAGAAGTAAGTGGAGACATTTATATGCCTCAACTAGTTCAAAGGCATTGTAGGGATTGGACTCAGATTTTCACAAGTCTTCTTCAGTTAAGTAACTCTTCCATCAGATCAGAAAGGAGTGGATGGAAGGCAAGCCACAATGTTTTAATATCCACTCAATTTCATATTCTTCTTAATTTTCTACAAGGTCCTGGGGTGGGGCAGAAAAATTGCTCCCATAAATGTTATTTTTACAATAGGGCAATAACAGGAAAGCATAAAAGATCAGATGGATCTTTCAGGAAGCAGGAAGGCAGAGGTGGTATATGATAGGGGATAATACCTTTGTGATGGTAAATGGTCCTTTATATTTTAAAGTGAATTTGGGTTAAACAATGGAGTGTTTGAGATTTCTGGCTTTAAGCCAAACTTTAGATTCTTTGATAAAAGGACTAAACTTGAAGTGGATGCAGAATACCATAGTCTGATGGGTAAGGTCATAAGCAGCAAGAGCTTCATCTCTGGCTATGGTCAGATTCTTTAATCTGTCAGCTACTGCAAGCATGAGGGTTTTAGAGATTATTAAGGAAAGAGTGCAAGATTTATATTCTATCATAAGATAAAATAGAGATTGATTGGTAATGGAGTAAGGGCAATGGTTGTAGACAAATTCTGCATGGAATATTTGTTCTGTCCATTTGAAGGGGTTTGCTCCACAGAAGATGTGAAGATAGGTTTTGAGTTCCTTATTGACTTATTCAATTTCTCCATTAGATTGGGGTTGGTACATAGTGAAGAGGGAAAGGTCATAGTTATGGAGTTTATCAAGCTCCTTGGTAAGGGCAGAGGCAAACTAAGGGCCTTAATGTCATAAAGATCAAATCATAAGTAAACTTTGTGGAAAAAGAGTGTAACAATACCCTTAATGGTGGTGATTTTCTTGGTAAGGTAGAGAATTACCCCCTTTGTAAGCCTGTAATTAACCACAACCAAGAGAGAATCACAATGATCAGAAAGGGGATGGTCTGTGATCAAATCGCATGAAACCATTTGAAAAGGATGGATGGTGGTGGAGTGAATAGAAGAAAGGGGGGGTAGAGAGGTAAGTGTTAACTTTGTTTTGTTAACAGGTAGCATAACCTTTAACAAAGTAATGGGCATAAGTGGCCATGCTGGACCACCAGAATTCTTGTTTGACCAGTTGAAGGGTTTTTAAATATCCCAAATAACTGGCAAGGGGGTAATTATGATAACAGTGGAGGATGGACTGGCAAAAAGGTTCATTGGCAGGGACATAGATATGATTCTAGTAGGTGAAGATGTTATCACAGAGTTTCCAATTGGTGATATATTTGCAGAGATCAGGATACATGGGGTTGTCCCATTTGTAGAGAAGGGATAGGCATAGGGGGTTAGTTTCCATGTGTTTGTGAATATAAGTGAATATAATGGCATTAATAATGCAACAGAAAAGGTATTTCAGGAGAAAAGTGACTGCAAAGTTGTAAGTGGAGTCAAAAAGGCAAAGTTTAGGGTAATACAAGAGGGCATTGGAGCCAGAAAGGGCAGATCCAGCAATGTAATGGAGCTAAATGTCAAAATCAGTGAAATTAAGGGGCCATTTAACTTGCTGAT
>JBBPJW010000655.1:0-24105 GCA_038088935.1 Pulveroboletus aff. viridisquamosus
AACGGAAATGAAAAAGAGCTGGAAGACTGTAGGCTAACCCTAAGCCCTAGGTCTAGACCAGTCATGTGACCCGTCACGTGCCCTGATAAGATAAAAGATTAGATAACCACATGGCAAGATAAGATTAAATAAGATAAAATGAAAATGTGAAAAAGTATCATAACACTACCCCCTTTTTAGGTCTCGGATTCCAGATGAGACACTCTGAGAGCTTCCGTGTGTGTGAAGTTTTCGTATGGCCGAAATAATTGATGAAAACAGAGAGGAGATACGGAAATAAGTCGTCGAGGAGCTGAAGAATGAAGTTTGTGGAACTCCGAAACCAGTTCCGGAGCATTGGCTAAATCTTCCACTGATTGCCAGGTATGATCCACATCTGAATATCCTGTCCAATGAACTAGATACTTGAGTTTCCCCTTTTTTAGTCGTGAATCAACAATATGGTCCACCTCGTATTTGCTATGCCCTTCCTCTGTAACAAGGATGGGATCGGGACATATTACGTCTTGATTGCGCAATGAGGGATTGAAGGGTTTGATTCGTGACATGTTTACTGTAGGGTGAATTTTCATGGTCTTGGGCAGACGCAGACGCATAGTGTTGGGTAACACTTCTGTAATCATAAATGGTCCCATTCATCGTTGGATGATCTTTTTCGATGGATATGGCAGTGAAAGATTTTTGGTGGAGAGGAGAATTTGTTGGCCAGCAACATACATGGGATAGCCAGCCTTATTTCGAGTTTCCATTCGTTTCCGACTTTCTTCCAGTGCTGTTTTCACATTCTGATGTGATTTCTTCATGGCAGTAAGGAATGAAGACGGTTTGGAATTAATCATGGATGGCTCAAAACCCATCTGTGGCTGATAGGTTCGAGTGATTGAAAATGGGGATGATTGCGTGGCTGATGACCAAGCGTGATTGTGATGGAATTCGGCCATCTTCAACCATTCTATCCATTTCTCCTGTTGTTTAGCGACGAAGCTCCTCAAATACTTCTCCATCTCTTGGTTTATCCTCTCTGTTTGACCATCCATTCTAGGATGATACGCTGTAGAAATCTTTTGATGAATATGAAGCATCTTACAGAGTGATCGTGTGAACTCTGAAACAAATTGGGGGCCTTGGTCTGATACCACCGAGGAAGGTAGGCCATGTTTGGACCAAACATTATCTCTGAAAAGTTCTGCTGTAGTTAAAGAAGAAATTGAAGAAGAGCATGCAATAAAAACTGTTTCCTTTGAGAATCTATCCACCACTACCATTATCACATCTTTTCCTTGTACTTCCGGTAATCCTGTGATGAAATCCACGGAAATATCCTTCCAAGGTTGCAATGCTACTGGTAAAGGCATAACTGGCGTTTCATTTTCTTGACCTGTTGTAATTGCGCAGACTTGACAATGCTTGACAAAATCTTCTATGTCCGCTCTCATTTTAGGCCAATAGTAGTATCTGGAAACCAGTCACCTAGTCCTTTCCTGTCCTGAATGTCCACCTATACTGGACGAATGACAGATATTGAGTAAATTTGTACGCAAATCTTCTGATACAAATATTTGATTGCTCTTATTTGTGAACACCTTGTTTTCCATATCATAACACCAGGTGGAGGGTAATTGAATCCCCTGAGAGTGCTCCTGAACCTGGGTAAAGAAAGGGGACAAGAGACAAACAGCGCGGGTGAAAACGGAGGGGGGAAGAAGAGTAACTTGTTTGTTTGGTTCCGGTTTATTTTCAAAATGATCAGGTCGCCTAGATAGAGCATCTGCATGACCATTTAAAGACCCCAGTCTATAGATCATCTTGTAATTGAACTCATTGAGCAGTGTTTGCCAACGAGCTTGTCGCGGTGATAAATCCTGTGGCCGTTTCCAATATTCGAGATTTTTATGATCCGTCCAAATCTCGAAATAGTCTCGACCAATGAGGTGATGCCTCCAATCCTTTAATGCTCGAATAATACTCAACAATTCCTTATCGTAAATAGGGTAGTTGATTTTGGCTTCATCGAGTGAGTGCGAGGAGTAAGCAGCCGGGCGCCATTGACCATCTGGCTGCTGGAACAAAAGAACTGCTCCAGTGGCCACATCTGATGCATCTGTTTCAATGCGAACAGGAAGGGAAGAGTTGGGATAACACAAGAGAGGATTGCTGGTGAGGATTTCCTTTAATTGGTTGAATGCGGTATCGCATTCTCTAGACCATACGAATTTGCTATCTTTTCTTGTGAGAAGATTTAGGGGTTTCGCAATGTCTGCAAATTTGTTGACAAAGCGTCTGTAATAATTAGCTAGTCCTAAGAAGGACTGCACTTGTTTAACCGTTTTTGGAATCGGCCAATCCTTTACCACCGATGTCTTGTTCAGCTGCATTTGCACCCCCTTTTTAGATATGACCATTCCTAAATAATCCACCTTTTCTTGAGCAAAGTGGCATTTTGATGGTTTCAGAAATAGATCATTATCGTGTAACCTTTGAAGAACTTCTGCAACAATCTGTAGATGCTGTTGACGGCTTTTTCCCTTTGTGAATATCATGATATCGTCAATATAAATGACCACGTGTTCCCACATGTCATGAAAGATATCGTTTACCATGTTTTGAAACGTGCTCAGGGAGTTGCACATTCCAAAATACATTACCATTGGCTCATATGAACCAATAGGAGTGGTGAAAGCTCCTTTCCACTCATCTCCTTCCTTCATTCTGATATTGTTGTATCCCCACCGTAAATCAAGGGTGGTGAAGATGTCTGCTCCTGTTAACCTATCAATCAATGTCGTGATCAATGGTAATGAATAATTGTTTTTTATGGTGAAATCATTTAGGTATCGATAGTCGATTACCATTCGTTTCCCACCATCCTTTTTGCCAATAAAAAATACTGGCGACGTTTGCGGTGACTTTGAGGGTCGAATATATCCCTTTTGAGTTTCTTTTTGTATGAATTCTTGTACTTCCTTCATTTCTACTTCAGATAAGGGTATAATTCTTCCTTTCTTGGGTACGAAGTCTTCTTTTAGTTCTACCGCATGGTCCCACAGTTTTCGTACTGGCATCCTTTCCGATTTCTTTTGTGAAAATACTGTTAAGTACTTCCACAGTTCTTCTGGTACCTCTTTTTTTAGTTGTACGGTTTCTTCTACCGTAATGCTCCTTTGTTGTACTTGTGGAGCACATTCCTTCTGACACCTAGAAAAGGTTATCTTCTTCTTTACCCAATCTATTTCAGGGTTATGTTTCTTGAACCAATCATAGCCTATCAATAAATCTAGAGATCCCAATTGTGATACATAGGCATTCTTCACTTGATGGTGCCATTCGTTGTTGCTACCTTTAATGGCTAGATCCAATACCACATAGTGAGCAATCTTGCCTATGGACCCTTTGGTTCCATCTGCATTAAAAACTGTTAATTGATTTTTCAAGTTATACTTATAAAGCTTGTGTTTTTCTACAAACTTCTGGTCTATAAATGTTAGTGATGCTCCTGAATCCAACAGTTCGTAAGTTATTCCACAATCTTTGAATAATAATTCTTTTCCTAATAACATTTTTCCTTTTACCTTTACACTTACTCCTAACTCATCTCGTTCCTTTCGTTGATGTAATTTTTCTGCCAGACTTTCTTGTTCTTTATCTGTTAATTCAATGTTGTTAGTAAAAGACAGAATGAAGCACCCTTTAACCGGGGCCACGCTCATATGAGACGCCATCTCAGTGTTAGGAAACTTATTCCATTTCATGGTATGAACATTGAAAACAGAAAGAAAATTGTTTGGTTTACATACCGGGAGTCCAACTACTGGCTTTTTTGGCTCCCTCAAGCTTTTCCCACTTCCCTTTGCTTTCTTTCTGCCTCGAAGACATCCTGAAAGTAAGCATGAGCTTCCTCCATACTCCCTCAAGAGGCCGCGGGTACCTCCACAAACCTCTGCGCATCTGCCATATTGTAAACTGGCCCGAGAGCAACTGGTTCCGCTTCTTGCCAGCCCTGTGCATCGGGCGGCCCGAAATCTGAAAACTTAATGGGCTGTACGTATGTCTCTTGTTGACGCTGTCCTTGCCCAGCCTGGGGGCCTCTCCCGAAATTGTTGGATGGCCGCGGGGCCAACGGGTTGAACTGACCGTTACAGTTTCTTGCCAAATGGCCCGGTTTTCTGCACTTGAAGCAAGTTTGGGTGCGGGGAACGACCGACTGCTGGTCAATCTCCATAGGGGCTCCTCAGCCCGGCTGAGTACCGTTCTGGGTAAAATGTGGTGTCGAAGGATTGTTGGGATGTGGAATAAATTGTTGGCGAGAAGTAAACTGCGAATTAGGACGGGGGTTATAAGTTGGATGAAATTGACCTTGGGGGGGTCGTGGTGTAAAGCGGGGTGGTGCTCTTTCAACCGCCATCCACTCGAAAGCTCGACCAATTGTTCGAAGCTGGTTGACAAGCTCAAAATAGTCTTCTTTAAGGCCCTGTATTATGGCCTGCTGATAAACTCTGTAGTGAACTTGTTCCCTAAGGAACTTGGCTGCGTGGTCCATCCCAATATCAGCATCCTTTTGAAGAACTTCAAAGCTTTGCAGGTACTCGTCAATTGAATTTCCCTGCTTCAAATTTTCCAGCTTCTTGAGTGTATCATGCGCTAGTTCCCTAATCTGGAAATAGGCCTGCATTTCTCGCGCTATTCCCCCGAAATCCGGCCATGCCGAATCTCCCTTGACTTGTCCCTGGTTGTTGTACTCACCTTCTGCGTTGATGTACTTTTCCAGGGTTATCTGTGCAAAACCCTCCACTTTCCCTTCTAACCTCGACAAGACTGCTGCGCACTGCTGCCGATTAGTTTTCCAATCTTGTTCGACCATCCAGATCGACAGCATAGCAAACCATTTTCTCCATTTAGTATGGTCCCCAGTCCATACCCCAGGGTCTCTGATCTTCCTGCTCCCTCCCATTTTCGTCAACTCTTCGGCCAGTGACTTCACTAAATCTGAAGAATCCATATTCTTCGACGGCGAATGGGTCGATCGGTGGAAGAGGGGGTGGAGGCGTGAAACGGGGAAACTGTTCGATGGGTCTAGGAGTATTGATCCTAGATCTTCTTCTGCCTGTATTGGGGATCCCAACCTGCTCTCCTCTTCTTCGCCTCGGTACTGATTGAATGGGGCTGACACATTGGCTTACTAAGATGGGAGTGCGGTTAACTTTCTTTAACGACGATGAGGGACGAAGAGAGCGTAGTCTTTCGTTTGTCGCTTCCTTTCTGTCTCTGCCTCTCTTTGCTACTAAATCCCTTTGTGTCTGTTCGTCAAACCTGTCGAATCTCCTCTGAAAATCTAAGTGTCCTGATTCGTTGTCCTGAAAACCTAGAATCGCCTCGGTGACAAAATCCAACAATCTTTCTTTGTGTCCCCAGGGGTAAGCTTTCTTCATATGTTATGTGCCCTTGACTAGTAGAAGAGTCTTGAGCAAGTGTTGCATTGTCGTTGTCGGTATTGTTACGGTAACCCTAGACAAGGGCTAATCAATGTCGTTGTCGTTATGAGAATAGAGTAGAAGAATGAATATGAGTGACTATTAGAACACTATCCAGGTACTGGTACAAGTGCTCAAGACTGAAGAGTCTTGAGATGGTATGCTACAGCTTATATAGTGATAGCTACAGTGCACGGACCAAGACCCTGATGGGAGAATTCCCATAGACCCTGTACGGGGATCAAAAAGAAGAGAAGTCACCATGAGAATAGCCAATGGCCGAAAGAACTTGGTGCTTTTAAAATGGAAGAGGAACGGAAATGAAAAAGAGCTGGAAGACTGTAGGCTAACCCTAAGCCCTAGGTCTAGACCAGTCATGTGACCCGTCACGTGCCCTGATAAGATAAAAGATTAGATAACCACATGGCAAGATAAGATTAGATAAGATAAAATGAAAATGCGAAAAAGTATCATAACACAAAGCCTCCTCTAAGGTTTACTTCAGTGTTTCTCCTTTTTCCATTGTCTAGATGTAGCCTCTGGAATCCAGAGTTATAATACAGACAGTATTCCTGGCTATGTGCATGCTTGCTATTCCAACAGTAGTCACATAGGGCCAAGTATAGAAGTCAAGTATCCTATATTTACTATGATGTGCTACATTTACTGATGCTTATATAGTGACTTCAAAAAGCATTCTAATATCTAATTTAAATCCAGGGTATAAAGTGTTGTAATTTTGACTGGCACACATTAGCATTCCTTTTATGGTAAAAGTTACATAAGCTTAGAGCGTACATTTTGTACCATTTTC
Source organism: Pulveroboletus aff. viridisquamosus (assembly GCA_038088935.1). NCBI lineage: Eukaryota > Fungi > Basidiomycota > Agaricomycetes > Boletales > Boletaceae > Pulveroboletus > Pulveroboletus aff. viridisquamosus. The sequence goes on from JBBPJW010000655.1 coordinate 6,283, forward strand.
TAGTTTATGTTCCTCAGTAGCTTAACATCTACTGAGGGTAAGCCCTATTTTATAGGCATTTCTACTATACTAAACTATTTTAGTTCTCATAGGTAATTACACTAATATCAGTGGCTTGACATCTACTGAGGTTCTTATAGTTCACTTAACCTCTATATGACATATTCTTTTAATACAAAGTGCTTTACAAACACCCATGGGAATTTCATTTTGCTTTGAGGAGATCAAATATAGTACTTACTCTTGGCTACCATTTAACATTTAGGTCATGTGATTTGGTCCAGTGACTGTGGAGATATGACCATTTGAAAACAAAGACTTTAATAAAATATTTTATATGCTTTTTATCTGAACACTATAATTATAATAAGAATATAATATATTTGATTTTGTTTGGTGATGCAAACAAAGATATACATGTAAATAATGTGTTTGAGCTTTAAAAATTTCTTACACTTTTTGATTTTATACTTCAACTACCATGCAATTTGTTATATTCTGGACATTAAATCTAACTCTAACCTCTTAGCAGGTTATTGCATAGTTCCTGGCTCAGCACTTTCACTCTGATACTTGCTAATAAACTACTTCAGTTTTCCAATTCCTTTTCATGCTACTCCAGTTCATACCTGTGCATTTTCTTCTGTATAGTTATTAGTGTTATGTACTCAGTAGAATACTAACAGTCTTGTCACATGACTGTGAGACAGGCTTGCCTAAACAAGGATAACCCTAGGCTTAGGTTTGATTTATATCAGAGTATTCTCTGATACAAGATTAAAATCTGATTTGTGGCAGAGATTCAGATTGGATTTCCTTAACCTTATGGTTGCCATGCCTTATTCATATCCACTCTCCCTGCATCTTTCCTTCCATTCTCCCATATCCTCATGGTGTAATTCTCTTCTACTTATTGTTGGAATATGTTAATTGCCTATGCTATACCACTTACATAAGCTAGTAACTATGTCAGACCATTAGTTACCTTAGGATACTTAGCGAGTACAAGTATCCTGCAGATTAGTACTTACTTATCTATCTAATATATAGTGACTACAAGTATCCTGTAGTATTCTGCAATTTCAATACTTATCACTATTGGTGACCATAGATAGTAGTTAATCACCCTGTACTGAGGCTGTATGCCTATGCCTCTGCTATATATATATACAGATAGGGAGAGACTTGGGATTTTCCCCAATCTTAACCTCTTGTTAGTATTATAACATATATTTTCTTTTCTTTTTTTGATTACATGATTTTATCTTATCTTCCTCACATGGTTATCTAATCTTTTATCTTATCAGGGCATGTGACAGGTCACATGACCTAGGACACAGGGTTAGCCTCAGGCCTTCAGAATATGCAGGATTCTTTTCATTTTTATGTCTTTTTTTAATTTTCACTTTTTTTCTTCCAATTTAGAAGCTGGGCCCTTAATGGTTCCCACTAGGACTTTTCTTCTTTTTGATCCCCATGCCTCATGCATGGGAACTCTCTCAGCAGGGTCCTGATCCATGTGCATAACTGTATCCTATATAAACTGCAGCATATTATCTCAAAGCCCTTAGCTTTGAGCACTTATATTACACTAGTATTAATTCATTACTTCCCTTTATACATTCTTTTTTTTTGTAAGCTTGTGGCACTTCAATCTTGAGGTGCATAACAGTCAGTTCTTTTCTTTTCTTACCTCTTTTTAATATACTACAACTAATAACCTTCCAGCTAAAGAGTTCTCTTATTCCCTTGTCTTGACTTCAAGCCTAGTTAGGGGCCACTAGCACAAAAGCCCTCTTGTTGGTTGTAAGCTGTCACATGCCAGTCTGTGTTATAAATAGGAGGCATCTTGGTTAGTGTATAACAATTAGTACAAGTAACTCTGGCCCTCTGATCTTTTTTCATTTCAACTTCAACTTTAGCATTATTTATGCCTATGCATTTTCTTCTGCATAGTTGTTAGCACAAGCAACTCCAGATCCCTTGACATCTTTTTTTATCTTTACTCTGCCCTTACTTTATTTTTCTTTAACTTTTTCTGCATTTTTTCTTTTTCCCTCTCTGCTTTTGTTCTCTTTTTATCTTGCCACTTATTATGTCTTGCTTGTTCATGATACACTCTGCCCCTCTGACCCCTACTGAGTGCTTTTTAGCCTTTTGCCCCTTATTCTAGAAACTTATTGTTTTTCCACATTTATCTATTCTTTTCTGATTTCCTTTGCTTTTTCTGCCCCTTATTCTTTAAATCCATTGTTTCTTCAGACCCTTCCATTCTTTTCTGCTTTCTCTCCCCTTTATTCTCAAAACTTCTTGTTTTTTCAGATTTTGCCCTTTTATCTTGGGAATTTTCTCTTTTCTTTACTTTGAATCTGTTTTCCTGTTTTCCCTGGTTATTTCTTTTCATGGGATCCATTTTCTTCTTTTTTTGTCATAATTTTCCTTTTGCTTTTTGGATATTTTCCCTGCCATTTTTCCAGTAGATAATGGAATGTCTACCTTAAGAGAAGAATAGCCATTATATCTAACAATCATTGATCTTCTGCTAGAATACTCTATCTTTTATTTTCTGTACTTTAACTCTTCTCTAATCTCTGGTCTTTCTCCAACTTTACTTGTTCACACTTCAAATTTACTTCTTCTATACTCCATCTTTTCTTCTTTCACACTCTAACCACACTCTAACTTTACTCCTTCTAATCTCCAACTTCTCCTCTGATTCCTTTACCTTTGACTTCTGATTTGTACTTCATTTATCTTTAGTTATAATCTTAAAGCATATTTCTGATATTTTCTTCCCTAAAGTTTTGCCAACTCCAAGTTATCTCCAGTTATTTCTCTGGAATCTTTAGTAATCTCAAGTGTTACTAGCTGGCCTTTGGCATCTTGAATTACATTAGCACTTATATGATATTTCCTTAATTCTAGTGCCTATTATCTCTTTGGCACCACTTATCTCTGTTATAACTCTGACTTGCAGCAAGAGCACAAAGGAGAAATGGCATAACTGGAATATGGGAAAATACCAATCCACACAGGGACTATGGAAAGAATAAGAGAATTGACCCAGAAATGAACTTATAGACTGATAGAGCAAATCATGAGAAGCCAGAAAAGGCTAGTGGCACAAAAGCTTAAATTTAAAGAGACTTGACTCTGGTTCTGCCACTATATTACTATTCAAGAATTGCATAGCTTTGACTATGCAATATAAATAAAATATTACATGTAATAATAATAGCATAAGAAAAAAAGAAAGAAGATAAGAAAGAATGCTAAGTAACAAAAGAAACTGTAATAATTTTCATCTTCTTCCAACCCTTGTTTCTGCCTATAGTGCTGCTATCTCTGTCTCTTTATACCAGACTTCAATTTAACTTCACTTTTTCTTCAAACTCTGTTAACATTCAGATTCCTAACCTCATTCCTTTAACCATTTGATCTTTTTACTCTCTGGCAACATTTATTTCAATTTCTTATTTGATTTTTGCCTTACTTCTATTCTTTTGTTACCTTAACTAAAGTTTTAACTTTGTTTTTTCTTTTACTTCCTATTTCTTCAAGATAACTCTGGACTTTTGCCATTAAAGCTATGTTGTTTTTTTTGATTTCTTCTTGTTTTTTGTTTTAATAACTCAATGGAAACTTTATAATATTTTTGCTTTATTCTGATTTGATACTTAGTGATTAGCTTTCAGTCCTTACTAATAATTCTTATGTTATGTACCAACCTGGGGTGCTTTCTTTAATGACATGAACTAGTATGTAATCCTTACAAATAACAATAACTAAAGGGCTCCTAGAGAATAGTGGCTCCAAACTAGGCAAAAAGGAAAAGGATAAGTTAAGACAAGAAGCAAGGGATTCTCAGTTACACTGCACAGTGGCTAATGCACTTAAGAACAGAAGGTAATCAAGACTAGATTGCCTTAAATCTCTCTCTACCCCTTATATATTGCCAACTACTATTTAAGGGTATCAATAGTAGTAAATGCACATGTACATTACTAAAGGGAAGCATAGGGCAGAAGGTAGGAGTAAGGCAGTGGCCTTATGGATGAAGAAACTGGTATGAAAAAGAAAATAAGAAATAAAAGGGAAGATATAGAAACTATTATATATCTAGCAAACACAATAGTCTCTAGCACATGACCATGGGAACTTTAGAGCATGTGATATGAATGGTTGCATAGTCATGTGACCAGGAGCATGTGATCATGTGAACAAGTAGCCTGATAAGAATAATCCTAGACTAAGGCTAAGTTCTTTATCTCAGAGTATTTTCCTGCACAAGATATTAGTTACATAATATGGCAGATCTCAGATAAGATCCAGGTATAGTTTCCAATGACATCTGATCTTAAAATCTAGATTAGGATCTGCATCTGTGGCAGAGATCCAGATGGATCTTCTTGACCTTGCTACTGTCATGCCTTATTCATATCTCTAATCCTGTGCACTTTCCTTTTATTCTCCCATATTCTCATGGTGTGGTCTTTTCTTCCATTTTTATCTCTTGATCCATGAGGCCATTTTCTTACTTCTTATTCCCACTTCATGCCTTTACCTCACCTTATCTATAGCTGAGTGATTACTGCTATTGATGTATTTAGATAGTAAACCTTAGAATAGGCCTCCTGTACTTGATTTATGTGCAGACTCTGGCAATATATAAGGTAGGGGGTGCAAGCTGGGATTTCCCCAGTCTTGCTCTTTTAATCTCTTAGCTGGTTATATAGGATAAGCTACTTCCTGCTGGCTGTTGATTTATACAAGAGTAGTGGTCTTATCTTCTCTCTCTTTGCCTAGTTTGGGGCTGAAACAAATGACTACCCATCCTGCCTTGATACTCAAGTTGACCTTGATGGATGCTCCTATTCTATTCTTGATAACTGCTGAGGCTTTTGGTTTAGTGGCCTCTAACTAGGCAAAGAGAAAGAAGTGAGACCTGGGCCCTTGTATAAATCAAGAAGCCAGATAGTGAATGAGAGCAAAGGTGGGATCCTTCTTGGATTAAGACCTAAGATCACTACTGTGGATTTAGCCTAGAGGTCAAGAGAGCAAGACTGGATTTCCCCAGCTTGCACCCCCTGCCTTATATATTGTCAAGGTCTGCGCACAGACCATGTACAGGAGGTCTACCCTAAAGTATGCTATCTGTGGACACCAATAGCTAAAGTAGCTCCTATCTCTAAATAGATATATGAAGGGAGAACATGGGGCAGCAATGAGAAGTAAGGCAGTGGCCTCATGAATCAAGGAAAGGGAATGGAAGAGAAGCCACACCATGAGGATGTGGGTGGAATGGAAGAGCACAGGTATTGATCAATGAGATGGGCATGGCCACCATAAGGCTGAGGAAATCCAATCTGGATCTCTACCACAGATCATATCCTAATCTAGATTAAGAGATCAGATATCATTGAAGGGATCTAGATCTCATCTGAGATCTGCCACATCTTGTGACTAATACCTAATGCCAGGGGAATACTTTGAAATAGGACTTAGCCTTAGCCTAGGGTTTGCCTTGTAAGGCTACTCATTCACATGATCATGTGCTCCTGGCACATGACCAGTCACATCACATGCTCCACAGCTTTCATGGTCATGTGAGACCATCATGTTAGGTTGAAACCATAACAGGGGCCACTAGCTAAAAGCCCTACCAGTTTCCCAGGACAAATTAGGAGTATTTACCAAGGTAGCTTGAGTATCAAGGTAAAACAGATAGTTACCCATTTCAGAAACAGCAGATATGAAGATAATAGAATAAACATAAGGCTGAGAAGATCCCAACTGAATTTCTGTCATAGATTAAATATTATTAGTTAAAGATCTAGATCTTATTTTAAGAACTGCCATATTATATGACTATTACCACATATAAAGAAATACTCTGAATAAAGAACTAAATATTTGCCTAGAGTTAACCTTATTTTGGCAAGTAAGTCTCATGGTTACATAACAAAATCATTAGTGTTTGCTAAGTACATAATATCTTAGTTTTATCTTGCTTTCTAAGATATTTCCATTTTAACTCCTATAATTCTTTGTCACTATTCTCTATTTTGATCCTTATTTAGCTTGATTTAGAGGTGTTAAACACTGGGCATACTCCAGATCTCCTCTGAAATAATTTAAAGAAATAATCAAATAGAGCTTGACTTTACCTTATATTATATATCTCTGCACTAGTTCTAGTGCCTTAAATTTTGAAGGGGGGCAGAAAGAGATCAGAGGATTGGAGTAAGTTATAGAGACTTGGATTCAGAGGTATGAGAGCATAAAGCTTGCTTATAAGGTTGAGAAAGAATTCTGAACAGTAGGGAAAAGTGCTGGATTATATTAATATTTAAACTAAAGTACAAGATATAGAGCTATAGTACTTATACCTTAAAGAAGTAAATTATCTAAGAGGAAAAGGAGATGAAACAGGTGTTATCTGTTATGCTCTCAGCATACACTGATGATCTCAACACATAATCATGAGACTTCTATGTCAAAACAAGATTAATCTTAGATTTGGATTTAGGTTCTATTCAGAGTATTTCCCATGTATAAGTATTGGTCATGTAATATGGCAGATCTCAGATAAGATCTAGATTGATTATGATGATGTCTGATCTAACAGATCTAAATTAGAATCAATTTGTGGCAAAGATCTAGATAATGATCTTCTTGGCCTTATAATGGCCTGGCCATATTCATATCCATCTTTACAAGTATGCTTTCCTTCCATTCTCCCATATCCTTATGATGTGGTTCCTCTTCCTTTAGTCATGATCCATGAGGCCACTGCCTCACTCCTATCCTATGCCCTATGCCTTTCTATTAAGTAAGCAAGAGTTTCTATTGCTATTGATTGTTATGCACTCAATAAGTGCCTTTCATATCTCACTCAACACCAGTATATGGACAGGGATAACAACAACAATGAGTGGGCTTTTAAAACTAGAGCCCCAAACTAGGCAAAGAAAAGGAATGAGCCTTGACCCATATAGGGTACAAGCCACCAAAAAGAGGTAAACTTCAGAAGTGATTAAGACTGGATTGCCCCAAGTCTCTCCCTACTCCTTATATATTATTAGGTCAGGTGCACAAACCATGTACAAGAAAGGTAACTACCACTAAGTGACCAATGACAGTAAGTATGCACTAATCTATAGATAGGAGAGCATAGAGTAGAGGGTAGGAGTAAGGCAAGGGCCTCACAGATCATGACTAATAGAAGAGTAACCACAACCATGAGGATGTGGGAGAATGGAAGGGAAGCATACTTATAAAGGCAGATATGAAAGTGGCCAGGCTGCCATAAGACTGAGAGATTACCATCTAGATCTGTCAGATCAGATATCATTGTAATCAATCTAGATTTTATCTGAAATCTGCCACATCATGTGACCAATACTTATATGCAGGGAATATCTCTGAATAGAACCAAACCCAAACATAGAGTTAATCTTGTTTTGGCATAGAAGTCTTATGATCACATGTTGAGACCATCAGTGTATAATAAGATTATAACATTGATTCATATAGATAGTAGTTTAGTCATCCTGTATATGGGGCTGTGCCCTCTGGCAATATATATACAGGATGGTGTGGACTTGGGTTTTCCCCAGTCTAATCCTCTTATAACATTAGCTTGTTTACATGAGAGGTTCCACTTATTCCCTTTCTTTGCCTAGTTAGGAGCTCTAGTCCTAAAAGCTCATTTTGTTGTTGCTATGGGCATTTACCACTCACTGGTTCAGTTGGTATGGATGTGCACTCAGTGTGGTGCATAACATTATCTCAGAATATCTCAGAGCTAACATATATAAAGTTGTAAATGTTATTAGGTAGAAAGAAATAAAGGTAAATGTAATGGGTCACTACCCATCATATCCTTGATACTTGAGCTGTTATGCACTGCAAGATTACAGTGCCACTGACTTAAAAGAAAAAAGATTGATCAAGAAAGGAGTTCCTAAGTTAACACAAGTAATATACAAGTGCTTAAGACTGGAGGTCTTGAGACACTAATGCTATAGTATTTATACTACAGTGTCCTGCACACAGACCAAGACCCTAATGGGAACTTTCCCATATATGAGGCATGGGGATCAAAAAAAAGAGAAGCCACCCAGGGAACCATTAAGAATCCCACTTCTAAAATAAAAAAGAAGTAATGGAAATGAAAAAGAAGCTATCAGGGTTTAGGCATGAGGCTAACTCTATGCCCTGATTTACATGACCCATCATGTGCCCTGATAAGATAATGATTAGATAATCATGTGGCAAAGATAAGATAATGTCACATGATGAAGAAAAGAAAAAACACATCATAACATGAGCTTTCTTGGTGAATGCTTCTAAACTGTCCTAGAAAACTGGTAGGGCTTTTAGCTAGTGGCCCTGAACTAGGCAAAGAGAAAAAAGATAAGACCACTACTCTTATATAAACCAGCAGCCAGCAGGAAAGAGTTTTCCTATATAACCAGCCAAGAGATTAAAAGAATAAGACTGGGGAAATCCCAGCTTGCACCCCCTGCCTTATATATTGCTCAGGTCTGTGCACAGACCAAGTACAGGAGGCCTACTCTAAGATCTACTATTTATGGACATCAATAGCAGTAACCTCTTAACTAATAGATAAGAGATATAGAATACATGGAGTAGGAATAAGAAGTGAGGCAGTGGTTTCATGGATCAAGGGATTGGAATGGAAGAGAAGCCATACCATGAGGATGTGGGAGAATGGAAGGGAAGCACACAGGATCAGAGATATAAATAAGACATGGCAGCAGCAAGGCCTAGAAGATTCAATCTGGATCTTTGCCACAGATAAAAATTCTAATTTAAATCCTGAGATCAGATATCATTGGGGACTGTACCTGGATCTCATCTGAGATCTGTCACATCATGTGACTGATACCTAGTTCAGGGAAATACTCTGATATAAAGGACTTAGTCTTAGTCTAGGGTTATTCTTATAAGGATACTTATTCACATGATCACATGCTCCTGGTCACATGACTATGCAACCATTCACATCATGTGCTCAACAGTTCCCATGATCATGTGCTTGAGACTGTTATATTTGCTAGTCATGTAATAGTAAAGGAAACTAAATAACATATAGCTTGAATATAAAAGTAACTGAAATTGCACTGGAGATAGAATGGAGTTGACTTGGTAGCATGGAATATGTCAGTATTTCCCTCTTAAGACCTGAATCTCTAAAGGCCTTAGACTCATGACCTCATTTAGTGCATAATTAAAGTGAGTGTTGAAGTCTTATTTAATTATAAGCCCATAAAAAATAATTATTACCTTGGTTATCTTATTGTAGCCTAGACTTTCTCTGATATTATGACCTAGCTCTCTAATGTCATATCTTATCCTTGCCTTGCTTTCTTTTACTAATTACTCTCTATTTGCCATTGATTCCTATTTAGTTTTCCTTTGCTCTATTTTCTTATTTAGCATTGTTCTCTGTACACCAGCTATCTCATGTATTTCTTATGGCCTGGTCCATGCATACTTTGTAGCAATATATAAAGGGCCAAGAGCATAGACTGGCTTTCCAGTCTAGAGCACTTGTTTACTTGTTTACCTTGTTTTCTAGTGCCTTCTCTAGGCTGTTATTCTTTTGTTCTCTCCAGTTTTGGACATCTCCCAAGGTGGTTTCCTCTTGCTGTTGGTCTAGATCCATGTTATGCATTGTGAGATTGCAGTGCCACTGACTTGAAGGGAAAGGGTTTATAACAAGAGGAGACTTGAGTTAACACAAGTATAATACAAGTGCTCAAGATTGGGATCTTGAGATGCTAAGGCTACAGTATTTATATGTCTATGTCATGCACACAGACCAGCACCCTGATGAGAATGTTCCCATGCATGAGGCACAGGGTTCAAAAAGAAGAGAAGCATTTCTGAGATCCATCAAGGGTCCAGCTTCTGAAATGGAGAAGAAGGAGTGGAAATGAAAAAGAAGTGTAGAATCTTGAGGCATGAGACTAATCTTATGCCCTGGATCATGTGATCTGTCATGTGCCCTGATAAGATAAAAGATTAGATAACCACATGGTGAAGATAAGATAAAGTTATGTGATCAAGAAAAGAAAAAATGTGTCATAATAATCCATAATATTGTCCTGCTAAAAGATAATATCAGAAGGAATAAGATCATAATACTGCATGGTTTCTATCAGTTCATTCTTTAAAATTTGAAGGTAAAGATCTCCATCCATTCTACCATCTATCTTAATAGCATAGTCAATTTCCTCCCAAGTCATATAGCTCCAAATTGTTATAATGCACATTTTTCATTTCATTTCATTTTTGCTATCTTTCCACTTTTTACTAACTCTTTATATTGTCATATCATGTGACCCTGGTAAACCTTTTTCACTCTTTTACCACTTCACATGTTACACCTTCATATTGTTACTCTTTTATATATTATAGTCTAGAGTCTTCTAGATCTTAACATTACTGCCTTGCTTTGATCTCATGTATTTCTAGGTCCCTGCTTCCTTTATGCCATTGGATGGCTTACTATACACTAGTTTAGAGTAGACCAGACCTACATGGTCTATGTGCACATTTGTAGCATATATAAAGGCCACTGCTCATGCCTGGGTTTTTCCAGTCTTGCATACTTGAGCCTTGTGCTTTATACAGGTCCCTGACTCTATCTCTACACTTTCTCTTGCCTATTTCCCTGACCTCTAGTTAAAAGGCCTTTAGAGCAAGCCCCACACAAGTTCAAACACACCCATCAGTGCCAGCACAAGCCCTTGTCCTTGATTTGTTTAGTAATACAATGGTTATATTTTAACAATAAGATAAAAGGCTATGCTATATAAGATATAAAGGCTAGACCAGGCTAGATCTAATTACATGGCATGATAAGATATGAGATAAGGTGAGGTCAGATAATATAAGATCAAAGAAAGTAGTCAGAGATAGTAAATAGTAAAAAGAACTTAGCTTAGGGTAGAAATGAAAAATAACCCCTGGATAAGTGGTACCAGTATATAATACCATTATCTTTCTTCTTTTATTGTTTTAGATCATGGTTTACAGTTTTTCTCTGTCTTTATATAAGAGTTATGCCACCTCCTTGACATTATTTAGAAACTTTCAACTGTCTTTTATTCTTAAATCTGTTATGATTTCTCTATCTTTTTCTTTTCCTCATCATGTTTCATATTCACATGTCTTGGATGCTTTCTTGTTCATGTTCTGAAACCTTTCCCTTCTTTCATTCCAGAACATTCTCTGACTTACCTGGTATTACTCATGATCCATGTCCCTTACATGAGTCATGTTATATTATATACTGGATGTTTCTTCTGTGTTACATCCATTTTCACACAGATCTCTTACTTAGCACTCATCAGCCATTTGACTCATCCAACTGAGTCTAAACCTTGTTTTCTTTGTACTATAAAGTAGTGTACTTTATCTCCTCTTTCCTTATGCTACTTCTACCTTCTCTCCTTACTCATATATTAATACTCTTGATACCTTGGTAGCCTTAAGGCCTCTCTCTTCAGGCAATATACATTTCTTTTTAGTCCACACATTGGTGTACAAGAGAAAACACTTGGAATCTGCAAGCCAGCATCCCTGCAGTTACTTAACACCTTGTTTAAGTGTCCTTGACAGTGTTATCCTTGCATCATACCATTCCTTGCCACAAGCTGACTCTTTGTCAAGCTTACCCCACTTATAGTTCTTTCTGAAGATCTATGCCTGACCCTATCCAGGCCTAGCATAACAAAATCAATGGACAAACTAAATATATCAATAGATAGTTAAATCAATATCTACAAATATTTATTATCAAGCAACAAGACCAATGGTTGCAATGGATCAAAATTGCAATGGTTTCTTATAATAATAATTATTCATTTGCAATTCAAACCTCTCTCTTTGCCATCACCAAATAATATGTTTCTTGTCTTGAATTTAATATACTCTCTCCTTTTTATTTTTTTGTCAAAGAACTGCAGCATATGCATAAAGAAACCACTTATGCAATAAAGGAAGCTAGAGAATGTATGAAAAAGTAAGCAGAGCACAAACAATTACCTGCCCCTAATTATATCAAGGGCAATAAAGTTTTGCTCTTTATTATAATGCACTTTTTATTTCTTTTTATTTTTTTCTATTTTTGCACTTCTTTCTGACTTTTTATATTGTTATATCACATGATCCTGGTAACCCTTACCACTTTACTTATTTCATACCTTCATACCTCACTATTTCACATTATCACAAGTCTAGATTGATTTAGGCCATAATGTTATCTCTTATTGAGCCTTATATTCTATCTTATATATATCTAGATTTCTGTACTCTTTCTGCCATTGGACAGATTACTATACATTAGTTTAGAGTAGGCCAGATCTATATGATCTTGTTATGCACCACAAGCTTGTAGTGCCACAATGCTCTAGGAAAAGAAGGAACCAAGGGAAGCAATAAGTTAACACCTGAATTACAAATGCTCAAAGCTAAGGGCTCTGAGATGCTAGGCTATAGTTTATATATGTTACAGAGGTGCACATGGATTAAGACCCTAATGGGAATATTCCCATACATATGGCACAGTAATAAAAAAAAAAGAGAAGCATCTGTGGGAACTATCAAGGGTCTTGCTTTTGAAATGAAAGAGAAGCAACAGAAATGAAAAGAAGTATTGGAATAGAAGTGAATTCTGCAGGGTCTAAAGGCATGAGGCTAATCCTATGCCCTAAGTCATATGACTCATTATATGCCCTGATAAAATAACAGATTAGATAATCACATGGAGAAGATAAGATAAAGTCATGTGATCAAGAAAAGAAAAAGTGCATTATAACAGATCTGTGCATACATCTGTAGCATATAAAAGGTCTGAGTTCAAGCCTGGAAATTTCCAGTCTTATGCACTTGAGCTTTAGCTTTATACAAGTCCTTAACTTCTTCCCTATATTTCTGTTAACAGCCTGACATACTCTGGATCTTCTCTGAAACTCTCTGAAAAAAGGGTCATATAAGGCTTGGCTTTATCTTATGTGGTATGCCTTGCACTAATGTTAAACTGCAAGACTTTGAATAACTACACCTATAGCCTTGATATGTACTCCTGCTGCTGCTAGGGGTTCTGCTGAAGCCTAACCTTTGAACTAGAGGCCAGAAGAACTAGGCAAGAGGGATACTAAGTCAAGGAACTTGTGAAAACCTTAGAGGTTCAAGTGTACAAGACTGAAAATTCCAGCTTGAACTTGTTGTTATGGCTCAAGCCTAACACGGCGGTCACACGTGACCATGGGAACTGTAGAGCACGAGATGCGCTGGTCACATGATCAGTTGCACGTGATTGTGCGAACGAGTTGCCTGATAAGGCAAACCCTAGGCTAAGGCTAAGTCCTTATATCAGAGTATTCCCCTGCACAAAGGTATTGGTCACATGATGTGGCAAATCTCAGATGAGATCCAGATCTTCCGATGACATCTGATCTTACGATCTAGATTAGGATCTGATCTGTGGCAGAGATCCAGATTGGATCTCCTCAGCCTTCAGGCAGCCTTGCTTCATTCATAGATCTCTATCTGTGCTTCCTTTCCATTCTCCCACATCCTCATGGTGTGGTTCCTTTCCATTCCAATCCCTTGATCCATGAGGCCATTGCCTCACTCCTTATTCCCGCTCCATGTTCTTCCTTTCATCTATCTATTTAGAGGTAGGAGCTACTAGTGCTATTGGTGACCCAAGATAGCATACTTTAGGGTAGACTCCCTGTACATGGTCTGTGCATGACCATTGACAATATATAAGGCAGGGGGTGCAAGCTGAGGTCTCCTCAGTCTTGCTCTCTTGACCTCTCAGCTGGTTATACAGTCTGAACCCTTCAGTACTGCTGGCTATGGGTTTATACAAGAGTAGTGGTCTCACCCCCTTTCATTGCCTAGTTCGAGGCCACTAGAACAAAAGCCTCAGCAGTCATCGAGAATAGTCTAGGAGTGTCCACCAAGGACTAGAGTATTAGCAAGTAACGGAAAGATCCCGTTTTACTTGTATCCCTTTTATACTATTACATCTTGAGCACAGACCAAAAGAGTGTGCCCTGCCCTACAGTAGTGTACAGTAAGCTGTCCAATGGCAGAAAGAGAGTGGAAGTCTAGAAATACATGAGAAAAACAGGTAGTATGAGATTATAGGCTAGTCTGGATCTTGTTATGGCTTAAGCCTAACACGATGGTCTCATGTGACCATGGGAACTGTAGAGCATGAGATGCGCTGGTCATGTGATCAGTTGCACATGACCATGTGAATGAGTTGCCTAATAAGGCAAACCCTAGGCTAAGGCTAAGTCCTTTATTCAGAGTATTCCCTTGCATAAGGTATTGGTCACATGATGTGGCAGATCTCAGATAAGATCCAGATCTTCCAATGATATCTGATCTCTTGATCTAGATTAGGATCTAATCTGTGGCAGAGATCCAGATTGGATCTCCTTGACCTCTAAACTAGAATCTACAGTGGTGATCTAAGACCTAATCCTAGTGGATCTCTCTTCAGCTCTCGCTTACTGCCTGGCCATCAGGTTTATACAAGAGTCCCCGGCTCCAACTAATGTTGCCTAGTTGTAGCCACTAGAACAAAAGCTACAGAAGGAAGGTCTTAGGAAGGAGCATCCACCAAGACTGTCTCAAGTATCAAGGATATAATGGGAAGCTCCCGTTTCACTAGAGCAAGACTTCTTACTTGGTCCACGCTCTCAGATCTAGTTTCTTTATCTTAGGGCCCAGTGAGGCAAGGACACACAGATACAGGGCCCAAGGGCAAGAAACACATACAGGTCTTACGAGACAAGGATAACAAGAGGAACTTGCAATAGGAACACTCAGAGGATACAAGGACACTTAGGAAAGAACAACCCCAAGGACACAAATCAGAGTTTTTATTTCAGAGATCAGAGACATGTCACAGACCACTCCCTTTTCTGTGACAATTCCCCTCCCAGTTTACAGAGGTTTTCAGAGGTCGAGCTGCCAAGTCAGCTTTGGCAAGGCACTCCCAGCGCAAAGGTCAGAGGCAGAGAAGGTGCCTATGGTTCTCCCCCTCCCCTTCTCATTCACCTCTGTGGTTAGACCAACCACATCAGCAAAAGGTCACAAGGCAGTTAGCGCATCTGTCAAAACGCAAGAAGACAAGACCAAGGTGGCAGGCTCCTCTCAGAGCTATATCCCACGAGTCCAGCTTCCAAGGTCGAGTCAGGCGGTTAGTGCACCCACAGTACCAAAAGCCAAAGAAGCAGTTAGAGCAGCTGCTCCATCAAAAGCCACTACCACAAGTCCAAGGAAAGCAGGCACGGATTCGATTACATCCAGCCCTGTGGTAAACTCCATGTCACCAAAAGTTACAAGGCTGGCAAGTACAAGGACAAGTGTTTCTTCAGAGTCAGTTCATACTGGACCACAAGTTCCAGTTTGCAAGGTGTGCCATCAGATTGGCCATCTCCCTGAAGGATGCTCTAGCTGTTACAATTGCAGCAAGGAAGGACACTTTGCTAAGTGGTGTCAAAAGGAAATACGATGCTATGCATGTGAATGAAAGGGTCATAAGGGAGATAGCTATCAGCAGGCCCCAGCAAGCCTTTTCAGAGGACATAAGTCTGCAGTTTCGCAGCAGTCACAAGGTCAGGCTGTTAGCCCTCAGCTGCAACAAGAATCAAAAGGTGCAGACATTCAGAGGTTGATCTTGAAGTTGACACAAGGCCCTTCAGTATCACAGCCGAAGAAGAAAGTTTCTTTCACAGCAGATACTAAAAAAGCTTCAGAGGAAGGACTTGTCAACAAGTTGCTTCATTCTCTCATGAGAACTAAGAAAGAAGTTGACGAATTGAAGGAATAAGTCAAGAATCTGGAGCAGAAGTTGTTGAAAGAAGTTTTGTCAGAGTCGCCTGTGCCCAAGGTACAGCAGATGAAAGAGTTGAGTGTAGCTCCTCGAGTAGATGCCAAGGCTGATAAAGGCAAAGGTACAAAGTCTAAGCAGAGTAAGCAGAAGCAGACAAAAGCTAGTGCCAAGGAAGTAAAAGCAGAGACACAGCGAGTAGAAGCTAAAGCTGAAATGCAATCCCCTATTACCCTCAACTTTCCACTTCCAGATATAGTTCTACCTGAGGTCATGGTGCTTCGCAAAAAAGAAGGCAAGAAAATAACGAAGCAATCCAAGGCCAAGAAGTTGGAGCTGTTGGTTGTGGATTCCCCTATCAGGCTGTCATCCCTGGTCATCAGAGAGGACATTCCAGTTCTATTTTCTCAGAGTTCCTCTAGCTGCATAGAAGAGGTTATTGAAACTTTTTCTCCCCTCTCCTCTCCAGTCGAGACATCCCCCTCAGCTTATTCAGAGATACTGCCAGCCATAGCCTGGGACAGCAGTGTGGTTGAAGTAACAAGGACAATGGTTAAAGAAATTCAATCGCTATATGAACCTTTTGATTATAGTCCCACCTGGAGTGATTCAGAGCTTCCAGTGGAAGATGAAGGTTCAGCAAGAAGAGAATCCCTCCTGGCCTCTATGGACAAAAGTCCTTTCTTGCCAGTATTAGAGCCTACATCACCTCCAAGAGTCCAATGGGTGCCAAGAAGAAAAGAAAAGTACATCTATGGATTACCTCTAGAGATTATTAAAGAGGTTGATGAAGAAATCCCGGAAACTCCTTCCCCAGTTTCCAATATATCAGAGTCGCTCAGACATGAAGACTTATTTGAGCAAGAACCACAAGATACTGAGTTGCAAGATGATGAAGTTTATTTCTCTTCAGAAGAGGAAACTCCTGCTAAAAGCAGGGTCATTACTGAAGAGCAGGTTCAGCTTGAAGAAGAAATCAAGTTTGAGCACAAGGACAAACCAGAAAGTTCTCAAACTACCATGGACCTCAGCAAGTTGTTAAAAGGCTCAGTCATTGAGTCAGAGACAACAAGTCTCACAGATTCGTGGTCGCCTCCTGTTCAACCTCAAAGGATTACTATCCAGCAGGATTCAGAGGATTCAGAAGATAAAACTCAAGTCTTCAAATCACAAGAAGAGTCATGAATTCAGGCCTCTACTCCTGATCAGGAGTTCTCACCTGAACCTCAAATCATCATCTTACCCCAGTTGCTTAGAATTGTAGGTGACACAATCTACCCAGTTTCAAGAATACCAGATATGGGTGTTTCCCTAGAGGGACCACTTTCCCCCTCTCTTTCAGAGTTTTCTAGATCGGAATTGGAGGCTTTGCTAAAAAGTGGAGTCGAAGAAGATGAAGGTCTTGAAGAAGCAAGTAGAGTTCCTTTGCCGAATTCTTCTGAGGATAATTCCCCAGTTTCGCCAGCATCCCATTCAGAGCCGCCTCAATTACCAGAAATTGAAGGTTATAGCCATGAGGAAGTTGAAGGATTCCTGGATACTGCTTACAACAGCAGTCTGTGGGAATATGTTTTCTCAAGGTGCTGTGTCCAGCACTCTCAGCTGGATCAAAGAGTGGCAATTTATTGCCCAGAATGCCCTCTTCGGATGGTTGTTGCTGTCGAAGATGTCAGCAATGAAAAAATTGAGGAAAAGGAAGTAATCCAGCCAGGCTTCACTGTGCCAGTCAGGCAAGTTTCACCGGTTGTTCAGAGTCCCCCCTTTTCACCTCCTCTCGGGCCACCTTCTCTTGAAGAAGTTCAGAGTGTCTTCACCCTCATCGATTCTCTTGAGGATCTTGACATCAAGCTTATGATTCTTCGAGCAAGATGTGCTGCTCACCCTCCCCCCTCCCTCCTTCATAATGCCTGCAAGTGTCCCCATTTTGTTGC
>JBBPJW010000656.1:0-24101 GCA_038088935.1 Pulveroboletus aff. viridisquamosus
CCTTACTCTACCCTTTGCCCCATGCTTTCTTATTTAGTAAGCAAGAGTCTATATTACTATTGGTTTACATAGATAGTAGTTAGTCATCCTGTATATGGGGGCTGTGCCCTCTGACAATATATATATATAGGATGGTGCAGACTTGGGTTTTCCCCAGTCTAATCCTCTTGTAACATTAACTTGTCTACATGGGGGATTTCACTTAATTCCTTTCTTTGCCTAGTTAGAAGCTCTAGTTTTAAAAGCTCATCTTGTCATTGCCATGGGTCTTGTCCACTTACCAATTCAGTGAAGTATGAAGTGCACTCAGTTGGAGTATATAATTGTTTTTATAATATGACAGATCTCAATATTGAGATCCAGATCTGTAATGCTAATGATATTTGATCTGTGGCAGAGATCCAGATGGAATCTCCATGACCTTGTGGTGGCCATGCTATATTTATATTACTATTTCTGTGCTTTTTTTCCATTCTCTCACATTCTCATTGTATGGCTTTACTTCTCTTTCCCTTAATTCATGAGGCCACTGCCTTTCTCTTACTCTTTGCCCTATGTTTCTTTATTTATTAGCATGCATACTATTATAATGCATATTTTTCTTTTTTTCCATATTTTTCACTTTTTCTCTAACTCTTTATATTTTCATATTATGTGACCCTGGTAACCCTTATCATTTCACTCTTTCACATCTTCACATGTCATACCTTCACATCTTACTCTTTTACATATTACAGATTTAGAAAGATTTAGATTATATTATATGTCTAATAAATACAATGGTTTCTAGCATGTAACTGTGGGAACTTCAGAGCATGTGATTGTGCAAATAAGTAACCTTATCAAGGATAACCCTAGGCTAAGGCTAAGTTCTTTATTCAGAGTATTTTCCTGTACAAAACATTAGTCATGTAATGTGGCAGATCTCAGATAAGATCCAGGTATAGTTCCCAATAACATCTAATCTGTGGCAGAGATCCAGATTGGATCTTCTTGGCCTTGCTGCTATTATGCTCTATTTATATCTTTGATTCTATGTTCTTTCTTTCCATTTTCCCACATTCTCATTGTTATAATCACTTTTTATTTTTCACATCATGTGATCCTGGGAACCCTTTACCTTTTCACCTTTTCACCTCTTCACTTATTCACCTTTTCACACTTTCACATCTTCATATTTCACATTCTAGAACATTTCAGACCATGATATTATCATCTGGCAGTTATTATGAGAAACTACTAAGGTACTTACTCTCTTATTGCCATTGGTCTGCTTACTATAGCATAGTTTAGGGCAGACCCTAGTTACATGGTCTGTGTGCATCTTTGTATCATATATAAAGGGCTGGTACAAGCTGAAATTCCCCAGTCTTGTGCACTTGAGCTCTATGCTTTATACAAGGCCTTGACTCTTCTCTTATTTCTTTTGCCTAGTTTCCTGAGGTCTAGATTAAACCTCAGCTATTCATTAAAGGCATTTACTGGTTCCAGTATTGGAGACATGAGAATAGGATGGTTAAAACCATTTCACTCATGGTGTGATATTCTCTTTTATTCTTATCCCTTGATCTATGAGGCCACTGCCTTGCTTCTTATTCCTGCTTCATGTCTCTTCTGTACTTGGTCTGTGTACAGATCTTAACAATATATAAGGCAGGGGGTACAAGCTGGGTTTTTCCCAGTCTTTTTCTCTTGACCTTTTAGCTGATTATATAGTCTTGAGCTGCTGGCTTTGATTTATACAAGAGTAGTGGTCTTATCCTTTCTTTTATTGCCTAGTTTGGAGTCACTAGTCTAAAATCCCTTTTAGCAGTTTACCAGAAGTAAAGTCTAGGAGCATTTACCAGATGTCTGAGTTATAATTCAATGAACAGTTTTCCATTTCAGATTATCATATCATATCTTATTACAGCCTTATATTTACCTCATATATTTCTAGGTTTCCACTCCTTTAATGTTATTGGATGGCTTACTGTATATTAGTTTAGGATAGGCCAGATCTACATGGTCTGTGTGCACATCTGTAGCATATATAAGGGCCAGTGCTATAGCCTGGATTTTCCCAGTCTTGCATACTTGAGTCTTTGACTTTATACAAGTTTTTTGACTCTTTCTACCTTCTTTTCTTGCCTAGTTCTCTGGCCTCTAGCACAAAAGGCCTTTTAGCTCAAGCACAAGTTCATAGTACTCTTCAGATAATCAAAGCTATAGTTTAATGTAAAGAATGTGTTTCACATACTTACTGCTATTGGTATTCATAAATAGTAGTTACTATTTCTGTATTAAGGCTATACACCTCTACTACAATATATAAAGGGTAGAGAGAGACTTGGAGTTTTCCTAGTTTTAACCACTTGTGTCTTATTCACCATATTTCTTTTCTTCTAAGCATTAGTTACTATGCAGTGCTTAAGAATCTCTTATTCTTTATCTAAACTCATTTCTTTCCTTTTTGCCTAGTTTGGGGCCACTAGCACAAAAGCTCTCTTATTGTTGTTCTTGTTGCAGTTATACACTGATCCACATTTTGTTCAGGAGGCATCTTGATTTGATATATAACATTTCTGGCATTTCTCTGAAGTATAGTGGCTTAAAAAACTATTCCAATGTTTGCATGTTTTGCACTAAATGCAATGGCTATTAATAACTACTAATTATCATGCTAGACTAAAAGTGCATGAAATGCAGTACTTGCTCTTGGCAATCTATTGGTTCAATGATCAAAGCATTTGATTATGTTTTGATAACATGGCAACCATATCAAAATCACAACCTGTTGTGCATCTTGTGCAACCACCACTTTCACATCATGTGATTGTGGGAACAATACTCCTTTTCAGGTTAACCCTAGCCTAGGGCTTAGCTATTCCTTACAAGTACTTCATGGTCAGTGGTCACGTGATTCAGATCTGGGATCTTCCCAGGATCTGCCCTGGATCTTCTCTATCTAGATTTGGTCATATCTCCATGGATCTGACAAATCCTGAGATCTATAATCTCATCTGTGGCAGAAATCTCCATCCTCATGTGTTATCCTAATCTTTTCTTCCATTCCTATCCCTTAATCCATGAGGCCACTGCCTCACTTCTTATTCCTGCTCCATGCTTTCCCCTCACCTATTTAATAGTGCGACCTTACTGCTATTGGTGTCCATAGATAGCAGTACTCTAGGGTAGGCTAGATTAGTTGGTCTGTGTGCCTCCCTAGGCCATATATAAGGGGCAGGTACAGGTAGTTAAGTCTCTCCAGACTTAATCACTTCATATCTTGCTTTAGGTACTTCTTTGAATCCCTGCCCTTTCAGGTTAGGCCCTCAGTTGCATGGGCATGAGTCTCTTTTGAGTCCTCCTTCATCATTCCCTCCTTGATTGCTCCTCTTCAGAGCCTCCACTAGGTCATCTTCCATGTTTCTCCTCTCGCTCCTTCATCTAGATGTAGCCTCTGGAATCCAGAGTTGTAATACAACCTATTGAAACAGTTTTTTGACTTTGAATTTCCAATACATATATTGGACACTAAAGTGCTGTAAGATGATTATATATCTTATGTAAGTAATATATTATGTCACTCTTATGTCACTAATAAGCCTGCAGCATATATAAATCTTACCATTACAAATAAATTCCCTTATTGTTGAAAGGATATACTAAACTATAGATTTAGGCAGTTAGCCTGTACATGTTGTGAGTATGTTATGTCTACTATAAGTAATGATTGTGTAGTCGCCTCCAGTTAATAGTAATGGACTGGAGGGAAATGGGAAGGAGCATGTGTATCAATGTAGTGGTAGTCCAGAAAAGAAAATAAAGTAACTATAGATAAAAGTGGGCACATCTATGTATGTCATTTAACCTCGTTTCCAACACATAAAATATCTTTCTTGCCTCTTTTGATTTTTTCTATAGGAAAATTGCATCTTAAACTGGTCTATGAAAGTCTATGGTGGCTAGAGTCCTTCAGAAAATCTAACCAGAGAAGAAAAATTATCATGGTGGTTGTCCTTTAAAACTTTCTTTTACCAACAAATATGCTATTGTTTAACAAATTCTTACTAAAAAGGCCAGCAATGCAGTTCAGGCCACTCATTTCATCAATTCTATTGTCAGCACCCCTGTCTGCCTACAAATAGTCAGGAATATCCTCAAGGAAGCTTTTCTAAAAGCTATGGTGAAAAAGAAAAAATCTCTTCTTGTTATAAACTTACTGCTTTTAGTCTCTATTTTCCTATTTTATTTTATTTAGATTACCTTTAGTTTGGCTGGTTATATGATTAGCAATACATAAGGGACAAGGGATAGACTAGATTCTCTAGTCTGAATCACTTGTTTTCTGATTTCTCTGGCTTCTCTTTAATCTAAACATCTTTTAAGACTGTTTCTGGTCTTTGCATTGAGTCTGTAACACTTCATTCAGGCTTCTTACTTGAGTGGTGCCATTCTCAGTTGTTATCCAGTTTAGGCAGAAGATATAGCTAGAACCAGTTTATATTCCTAAAACTGAGCAGAAGAAACCTTTGAAGATTTCAGAACTCCAGCATGTTTAAAAAATGCCACAATTGAGAGAATGGACCTGCTCATATCTGGAGTAAACTAAGTAGGAGTTTTGGGATCTCCTGGAACAAACCTTGCAAGTTTTTTTTTATTCAAGTTTTTTTTAAGAGCTTAGCTGGCTTGAGCTTTATGCTCCCATGGCCATTGCTTCTCAGTTCTCACATTTGAGCTTTTTCTCTTTTGAGCAAGGTCTAGCAAGTCTGAGTTTTGTGCTTCCTTAACTATGCTTTTTAATTATCACTTTTCAAATTTTCATTTTTTTGCCAGAGTTGATAGATCTCTATTATTAAAACTAGTCATGCAAGTTGAAAATGAAAAAGAAGATTTTTAAGCCTCACTGCCATTAAAGAATCACATTTATGCTGTCTTTTCATTTATAGAATTATTAATCTGTTGGTTAAATAGGTCAATATATATTTGCAGCTAAATAGAAGTCATGTTGAGTCAGATAGCTATGGTGAACTGTAAAGTTCTAAACTAGTCTTGACCTTAATATGTTATTAAACTGTTATGGAGTTGTAAATCATCCTATGAAATTCTTAAAACCATTATATTTAAGACCAGCTCATGTCTAAACTGTAATGGGTGACTACCCATCCTGCCTTGGTACTTGTGTCTTTCTGGGGGATGCTCCTTCCTATGCCTTGAAAAACTAATGAGGCTTTTATGCTAGTGGCCCCTAACTAGGCTGTTCTTGAGAAGACAGTACTCCTGGTATAAACCCTGTGGGCCTGGTGCCTTATGAGAGCTCAATGGGGACCCCCCCCTTGGAAGTCAGGCACTGAGATCAAGAGTATAAGCAGAAAAGCCTAGAATCCAAGAGAGTAAAGCTGGGTTTTCCCAGTCTATACTCCTAGCCTTATATATTGCAGGGATCCATGCATGGACCATCTACTAGGAGCCTACCCTAATGTGTGCTATCTATGGTCACCAATAGCTAAAGTAGCTCTAGATCCTAAGTAATAGATAAAAGGGAAACATACATAACTCATGAGGTAGAAGTGAGACAGTGGCTTTGTAGATGAGGGATGGAGAGGAGAAGCACACCACAAGAATGTGGGAGAATGGAAGGGAAGATGCAAGGGCTCACAGATATGAATCAGGCGTGGCTGCCATAAGGCTGAGGAGATCTATCTAGATCTCTGCCACAGATCCATGGATCTCAATCTCATCTGAGATCTGCCACATCAGTAATCTGATACCATCATGTGAGAACTCTGAAAGGGACTTAGACCTTAGCCTAGAGTTTCCTTGATTAGGCTACTCATTCACACAATCACATGCTTCTGGCACATGACCAGTTGCATCACATGCTCCACAGTTCTCACAGTCACATGAGACCATTGTGTTAGGTTGGAACCATAATATAAACAATTGAGCAAGTATGAGTTTTTATTTGAAGCTATTCTAGTGGATTCTAAATTTCTGCTGTTGTATGATCTAAATACCCTAATTTCCTCCCTTGCAAGTTTCTTTTTCAAAGTTTGCCATTGCTGCTCACCAGAGTTAAACTCAATAAAGAAGTTTCAAATAGTTTGTTGGTATCCTCATAACTATTACAAGGTAGTTGTTGGAGTTCATATAATCATTAGTTTGAAAAGATCTTAGCAGGTCTATAAACTGCTTTAAAGCAGGAGTTATTAGTATTCCTTTATCAGAACTGTGTTTAGAGTTGTCATTAAAGCTGGAACAAGTGTAATCAAGTGACAAGTATCTTGCTTTTGACCTTTTAGAGTTCTTAGCACATTTTCTTAGAATAAGGGTTGTTAATTTTTTATTCCAGTTCCAAGTTTGGCTATTTGGCCAGCAGAGTGTTTGTTAGTGTATGCACAACTGTCCTGAGTCTATTCCTTGCCAGTTTCTCTTTCTTATATTCCTGACATTACCAGCATTCACATTTCTAATGCCCATATTACCCCCAACAAATTCCCACATATATCTTATATCATATATCATGTTAAAATCACAGTATCTTGCCCACTTATGAGCTTTACATGAGTTATAAGGAGTACTAGGCTATAATGCACAGTATCAGCCATGTTTTACTCTCTCTATGAGTTTTTGAGCTAAACAAACACTCCCCATGCCTTTTGTTATCCAAATATCCTTTTTTATCCTTTATGTGTTTTCCTGAGTTATTACCCACAAAATATGTGCTTTTTATTGGTCATTACCATCTGCCTGTTACATTTCCTCCTTTCCCTTCTCTTTTTCCTTTCTCTCATCATAGCTTCTGCTCTTCATGTACCTTAGGTGCTCTCTTGCTCATTTGTCATCAATAGATTCTGCTCTTCTCATGTTCTAGCCTAGCCTAGACCACTCTCTTGTTATGCCCTTTGCCTGGGCCTTCTATCTCCACTTAGCTGACTTCTAATCATTCCATCTCTTTCCATCCATTTCTATATGGATACTGAAATGGGATCACTGCCCGTTGCTCTTGATACTCGAGTTCTCCTTGGTGGATGCTCCTAATCTATCCTTGATAACTGCTAGGGCTTTTGTGCTAGTGGCCCTGAACTAGGCAAGTAGAGAGAGGATGAGTTCTGGGCCCTTGTATAAACCCTAGCCAGCAGTGCTGAGTAGATCAGACTGTATAACCAGCTGAGAGGTCAAGAGAGCAAGACTAAGGAAACCTCAGCTTGCACCCCCTGCCTTATATATTGTCAGGCATGGTGCACAGACCATGTACAAAGGGTCTACCCTAATTAGTGCTATCTGTGGTCACCAATAGCTAAAGTAGCTCTTGCCTCTAAATAGATATATGAGTGGGAGAACATGGGGCGACAATGAGGAGTGAGGCAGTGGCCTCATGGATCAAGGGATTGGAATGGAAGAGGAACCACACCATAAGGATGTGGGAGAATGGAAGTGCATAGGAATAGGTTAATGAAAGTAGCAAGGCTGCCTGAAGGCCAAGGAGATTCAATCTGGATCTCTGCCACAGATCAGATCCTAATCTAGATCAAGAGATTAGATATCATCAGAGGGATCTGGATCTCATCTGAGATCTGCCACATCATATGACCAATACCTTTTGTGCAAAGGAATACTCTGAATAAAGGACTTAGCCTTAGCCTAGGGTTTGCCTTATCAGGCAACTCGTTCACATGATCATGTGCAACTGATCACATGACCAGCGCATCTCGTGCTCTACAGTTCCCACAGTCACGTGAGACCATCGTGTTAGGCTTGAGCTGTAACAGCTAGCTTTCCAGCAGCTGAAAAACATTCTTAACCCTTTATTAGTCTTTTCTAATGCCACTTATCCTATTCATTTAAAAACAGATACTTCTAGTATGGCCATGGGGACCATTTTGTCTTTTCAAGTCACTAACAGATCTTGGCATCTGGAGGCATATATGTCTTATACTTTCAATCCAGCAGAACTTAATTATCTTATCTATAAAAAAGAGTTGCTTGCAGTAATTCAAGCATTGAAAGATCAGCAGCATTATTTTATTGGTTGTTTTACACTTGAAATTTGAACTGATCACAAGAATTTGAAGTATTAACATAAACCACAGACCTTTTTCCACAACAAGCCTGCTGGCAGATAACTCTTGTCAAATTTAATTATATCTTTGTCCATAAACTGGAATCTTCTAATAATAACTATGCTGATGCACTGTCTCATTGACCTGATCATAGGGTCTCTGCTAATTTCAACAAATTAATTACTTTACTTCCTCCTTCCTTTCCTTATCTTGGTGTTTTGATAAAGATTACAAAGTTTACAAAAATAAAAACAATCAAACCTTTATTCCCTTATTTTTACACTTTCATCTTCTCCATTCAATACATTCTTTACCTTTGGAAGGATATTCTGGTTAACTGCAGACCTTTCAACTCTAACTTGTTTTTATTATTGGCCTTTATTGAAGGATAATATCATAGACTTTATTAGGCAGTATTCAACCTGTATCATGGTTTTAGGGCAAGAAGTATTGGCTCCTATTCTTTCTCTGCCTATGATATCTTTTTCTTGGGAAAACATTTTAGTGGATCTAATAACTGGTTTATCTCAAGTAGCAGAAAAAAATATGATATTAGTAGTGGTGGATCAATTCTCCAAAGAAGTGGTTTTTATTTCTTGCTCTTCTTCTCTTTCTTCTTTAGAGTTAGCAGAAATTTTTCAGAATCATGTCTGGTTATGTCATGGTCTTTCTTATTTGGTGGTTTCAGATTATTACACTGCAAGACTTTGAGCAACTACACCTATAGCCTTGATATGCACTCCTGCTGCTGCTAGGAGTCCTGATGAAGCCTAGCCTTTGAACTAGAGGCTAGGAGAACAAGGCAAGAAGGGTACTGAGTCAAGGGACTTGTGAAAACCTTAGAGGTTCAAGTGCACAAGACTGGAGGCTCCAGCTTGGACTTGGATCCCTTTTATACTATTGCATCTTGAGCATGGACCAAGAGAGAGTACCCTGCCCTACAGTGGTGTACAGTAAGCTACCCAATGGCAGAAAAAGAGGAAGAGTCTAGAAATACATAAGGGAAACAGGTGGTATGAGATCATAGGCTAGATTAGCCTAGATCTAGTGAAGTGTGAAGTGGTGAAGGTGTGAAATGTGAAATAGTGAAGTGTGACATGGTGACACAGTGAAGGGGTGACAGGGTCACATGATGTGAATATGTGAAGAGTCAGAAGAAAATACAACAGAGTGAAAAATGAAATAAAAGGGAAAATATGCATTATAATATAGATCAAGAACTGCAATTTACTTCCTTCTTCACTTCAGATCTCAATTGGGCATTGAATATTACAGAAAAGATGTTATGTGAAATGGCAGCTGGCCATTGAATCCTTGTGACTCGGTTCTGATCCAGTGAACACTAAACTTAACTAAGCTGGATTTGAACTAGGTCCCAGAGAACTAGGCAAGAGTGGAAAAAGAGAAGTAGTCAAGGACTTGTATAAAGCACTAAGGCTCAAGTGCGCAAGACTGGGGAGTTCCAGCTTGTGTCAGCCCTTTATATATGCTACAGAGATGTGCATGGACCATGTAAACTAGTCCAGCCCTAACTATGCTACAGTAATCAGACCAATGGCAATAAGAGAGCAAGTACCATAGCAGTCCCTCATGGGAGCTGCCAGGCAATGATGCCATGGTCTAGATTGTGACTAGTGAAAGTATGAAAAAGTGAAGGTGTGAAATGTGAAAAAGTGAAGGGTTAAAGGTGTCCCATGGTCACATGATGTGAAAATGAAAAAGTGATTATAACATTATGCATCCCAAGAGTGTAATTTAAATACCAGCAATAACCAGTGAGTAATAGGAAATAAAGAATGACAAGAGAGCTTTTAGCTAGTGGCTCTAAACTAGGCTTGGTGAATCTTGATGGGGATAACCCAAGTTAACACTAGCAACTAGTGCTCAGGCTTTAAGAGAAGAACAAGGAATAACCCAGGTTAACTCAGAGTATGAGCCCAAGTATAAGGAATAAGTAAGTAATACAAGTGATCAAGACTGGAGAGACTTCAGGTCTTGCCCATCCTATATATATATTGCCAGGGAGGCATAGCCTTGTACATAGGATGAGTAACCTACTATCTTTGTAGTCAATAGCAGTAACCTCTTGTACCTTCTTAAATAGAAAATGGGGCATAGGGTAATGAGTAAGGAATAAGGCAGTGGCCTTACAGATCAAGGGAATTAGAAGGGGACCACACCCATGAGGATGTGGGAGAATGGAAGTACTTAGGGTTAATGAACATGATTCAAACATGGTAACCATAAGGCCAAGAAGATATATCTAGATTTCTGCCACAGATCAGATTCTTATCTAGATCTTTGAGATCAGATGTTATTGGTATCAATCTAAGATCTCATCTGAGATCTGCCACATCATGTGATCAACCCATGAGCAGGGAATACTCTGATATAATAAATCAAACCTAAGCCTAGGGTTTATCCTTATAAGGCAGGCAAGTTCCATAATTATGTGAGAAGATCATCAGTATTTGCTGAGTACATAACAAAAGATTTCTATGGTGTATTATCTCTAGACAGATGGTCAAACAGAGCACATCAATTAGAAATTGGAAAAATATCTTCATATCTTTATAGCAAAGAAATAGCAGGATTTGATTGAATAAATAAAGCTGGCTAAGTTCTATCATAACAATTTATTCTTCTCTGTCACCAAAACTATGCCTTTTGCTATTACTAAATGGTTTTCCCTTGATTAGGTTTTGAAGCTTCAGAATTGTCATCTATCTTTGCAGGCCAATTGAACAAATCTTTTTCCATAATTAAGAAGTCCCTGAAACTGGCCTGCAAATCTATGCTGGCTCATAATACTAAGGCCTCATATCCATTCTATTATCCTGGTGACCTAGTCATGCTTTCCATTCAAAATCTTACCCTTCTCTATTCTTTGAAAAAACTTTTCTTAATAATGGCTTGATCCATTTAAAGTTCTTGATGTTCTCCCTGTTATAATCACTTTTTACTTTTCGCATCACGTGACCGTGGGACACCTTTATCTTTTCACATTATCACTTCTCCACCTCTTCACACTTTCACATTGTCACATCTTCACATTTCACTCTTTCACACCTTCACACCTTTCACATATCATAGCCTAGACCATGACATCATGCCTAGCAGCTCCCTCATGGAACTGCTAAGGTACTCGCTCTCTTATTGCCATTGGTCGGCTGACTGTAGCATACTTAGGGCAGGATCCATTTACATGGTCCATGCACCTCACTGTAGCATATATAAAGAGGCTGGCCCAAGCTGGGACCCCCCAGTCTTGTGCACTTGAGCCTTTGGCTTTATACAAGTCCTTGACCTTTCTCATATTTCTCTTGCCTAGTTCTCTTGGGATCTAGTTCAAACCCAAGCTTTGTGGTGTTAGCGATCACTAGGAACAGTTCACGGTTTTCAGCAATGGTTGAGAAGAAACCGTTTCACTCCCTAATACTGTGCATCTTTATCTTTCTGCCACAATGAAAATCCACCTGGTCATCAATATTAGTCAAGTTATAAGGTCTCTTGAACCTCTTGTTAACCAAGAGATTATTACTTCTGATTCCATAATGATTACTAAAAAGGGCCATGTGGAATATGAAGTTGATTCTATTGTGAACTCTTGCCTGCATTGAGAAAAGCTGGAATACTTTGTTTATTGGAAAGGTTACTTCTTAGCTGATTATACTTGGCAGTCTGTTCAAGCTATTGCTAATGCACCTGTGTTAATGGCTAAGTTCCACAAGTTGCATCTTTTTACTTCTTTCTAACTAATTTATCCAACTTTGCCCAGTTATTTCATCCTTACACCAATTTTACCACTATAGTACCACTACATTTCTCTTATCTGGAATCCAAGAGCTAAAAAGAGGGTAGTGTTATAATATATATTTTTATTTTTCTAATCATGTGATCTTATCTTATCTTTGCCACATGATAATCTAATCCTTTATCTTATCAGGGCACATAATGAGTCACATGACTTAGGGCATTGGATTAGCCTTATGTCTTTGGATCCTATAGTTTTAGTTGCATTTTCACTTTTTTTTTTTAAATTTTATTTTAAAGAAGCATAACCCTTGATCTTCCCATGATTGCTTCTCTTCTTTTTGATCCCTATACCTCATGTATGGGAAAGTTCCCATTAGAGTCTTGGTCTGTGCACAGACCTGTAATATATAAATACTGTAGCTTTAGTGTCTCAAAGCCCTCAGCTTTAAGCACTTTTATCATACTTATGTTAACTCTAGGCTTCTCTTACTATTTATTTCTTTTTCTTGAGTTTTGTGGCATGTCAATCTCAGCATGCATAACAGTTACAAACAGTGTTAATCATGCTCAAGGCTCTATGTTCTTTCTTCAGAGTAGTGGTAAATATAACAATATCTATGTGGCTAAACTTATTGCCTCTGCTATTAAAGCAAAAGATCTTATTACTCTTTGTGTTGTCTTTACTGGAATTGCCTCTCTACTCCTTTCTAATGGTCATACTGCTTATTCTTACTTTAAAATTCCCATTTCTTGCCATAAGCAGAGCACTTGCAATTTCAAAAAGAGTAATCTGAATTATAAGCTTCTTTAGCAAACTTCTCTTATTATTTGGGATGAATCTGTTTCTTAATACCATTATGTTGTTGAAGCTGTAAATTATACTTTAAGAGATTTGCTTTCTAGAGATTAGTTATTTGAAGATATTACTACTTTTTTTAGTGGAGACTTCAGACAAATCTTGCCTGTTATTCAATATGGATTAAAAGAACAAATTTTTCCTGTCACTCTTACTTATTCCATTCTCTGGAGAAATATGTCCATTTACTATCTTAATTAAAACATGTACCTTGGCCAAGATCTTGTTGGACTACAGGATACTTGCAGTTACTAAGTATCCTAAGGTAACTAGTGGTCCAATGTAGCTATTGCTTATGTAATTGGTAGAGCATTGGTAATCACAAATTCTAACAGATCTTAAATCTGACAATTGGGTACATTAACTTCTTTATATAGATTTTACTGATGGTAATATTACTCTTCCTAATTATATGTACTGTGGTAAATATATAAACTCCCTTATTCAAATCATTCATTCTCAACTTCTTAATAAAAACCATTTATTAGATCAGTATTTCTTACATTGTACTATCTTTTTGTCTAGAAATGATCAAGTTCATCAAGTTAACTCCAGTATCTTGGATTTTGTCAAAACTCAAAAGTTTTAATACTATTAACCTCCAAAATGTTATACACTGACACTACTTAGCTAGAGGTTGTTTTTCATTTTTATTCTAAGCTATGTTCTCTTTACTATTTACTATCTTTGACCACTTTCTTTGTTCTTGTCTTATCTTATCTCACCTTACCTTACCTCATAACTTATTATGCCATGTGGTTAGATCTAGCCTTTGCATCTCATGTAGCATAGCCTTTATCTCATTATAGTCTAGACTTTTTTTAATATTATAACCTAGCCCTCTAATATTATATCTTACCTTTACCTTGCCCTTTTTTACCAATTATTGCCTATTTACCATTGGTTCCTATTTAGTTTTCCTTTGCCCTATTTCCTTATTTAACATTGTTTTCTGTACACCAGCTATCTTATGTATTCCTTATAATCTGATTCATACATATTTTGTGGCAATATATAAAGGGGCAAGGGAATAGACTGGTTTTCCAGTCTAGAGTACTTGTTTACCTGGTTATCTTATTTTCTAGTGCCTTTTTTAGGCTGTCATTTTTTTGTCCTCCCCAGTTTTGGATACCCTTTAAAATGGTTTTCTCTTGCTGTTGATTTAGATCCATAACACAAAATCTCTAGATACTAACAAGAACTCTAGAATTCAGGGTTACAGAGGATAAGAAAAACTCCAGAAGCTAACTCTGGGATTAAGTATACTAATGGGGCTTAAACCATGGAAGAAAACATAGCTTTAGGGGCTTTCAAAGAAGTCTGGAGGTTTTTGTTATGTACTCTATAGCACTAGTGGTCTTAAGCACATGACTATGGAACACACTTGCCATATCAAGGTTAACCCTAGGCTAAAATTTGGTTTCTATTCAGAGTATTTTCTCTATATGGTTATTAAACAAGGGTGTACTCCAGATCTACTTGGGATCTCTCCAGAATAGTAGTTTAGTGGGGCTTGGCTTTACCATATGTGATATATCTTTGTACTAGTTCCAGTGCCTTAAATTCTAAAGGGAGTTAAAGGGTTAGAGTAAGTCATAGAGACTTGGGTTTAGAGAGATGAGGATATATGGCCTGCTTACAAGGTTGGAAAAGGAGTTGGAGATAGAGGGAGAAAATACTAAGTTATGTTAATATTCAAACTGAGGTACAAGATACAAAGCTACAGTACTTATACCTTGAAAAAGCAAATTGGGGAGAACAAAAAAATGGCAGCCTAGAGGAGGCAATAGGGAACAAGGTAAACAAGTAAATAAGTGCTCAAGACTGGGAAGCCAGTCTATGCCCTTGTCCCTTTATATATTACTACAAAGTGTGCATGGACCAGACCATAAAAAGTACATGAGGTAGCTGGTGTACAGAGAACAATGCTAAATAAGAAGATAGGGCAGAGGGAAACTAAATAGGAACCAATGGCAAATAGGGAGTAATTAGTAGAAGAAAGCAAGAAAAGGTAAGATATAATATTAGAGGACTAGACCATAATATTAAAGAAAGTCTAGGCTATAATAAGGTAAAAGGCTATGCTATATAAGGTGCAAAGGCTAGACCTAACCTCATGGCATGATAAGATAAGAGATAAGATAAGATCAAAGAAAGCAGTTAAAGATAGTAAATAGTAAAGAAAACTTAGCCTAGAGTAAGAATGAAAATAGCCCCTAGCTAAGTAGTGCCAGTGTATAACAGAAGAAGTTAAGATGGAAGTTATCTTAGAAGCAAAAGCAGGTGTCAATGCAACCTGGATATAAATAGAAATGTCAGGTATAATACTATTACACAGCTAGTGAACACAATAGTCTTAAGCATATGACTGTGGGAACTTCAGAGCACATGATGTGAATGGTTACAAAGTCATGTGACCAGAAGCACATGATCATGCAAACAGGTGTCCTTATGAGAATAACCCTGGGCCAAGGCTAAGTCCTTTATATCAGAGTATTCTCCTGCATCAGGTATCAGTCATATAATGTGGCAGATCTCAGATGAGATCCAGGTACAGTCCCCAATTATATCTGATCTTAGGATCTAGATTAGGATCTGCATTTGTGGCAGAGATCCAGATTGGATCTTCTTGACCTTGCTGCTGCCATATCTTTTTCATAGATGTGATCCTGTGTACCTTTCCTTCCATTCTCCCATATCCTTATGATGTGGCTTCTTTTCCATTCTATTCCCTTAATCCATGAAGTCACTGCCTCACTTCTCATTCCTGCTCCATGCTTTTTCCATCCCTTATTTAATAGTTAAGAGATTACTGCTATTGGTGTCCATAGATAGTAGACCTTAGGGTAGGCCTCCTGTACTTGGTCTGTGTGCAGATCTGAGCAATATATAAGGCAGGGGGTACAAGCTGGGATTTCCCAGTCTTGTTCTCTTGACCTCTTAGCTGGTTATACAGATTAACTCTTATCTGCTGGCTATTGGTTTATATAAGAGTAGTGGTCTCATCCTTTCTCTTATTCACCTAGTTAGGGGCCACTAGCTAAAAGCCTCACCAGTTTCCCAGAATAGGATAGAAGCATTTACCAAGGTAGCTCAAGTATCAAGGCAGAATGGGCAGAGTCCTGTTAAAACAGGATCACTGCCCGTTGCTCTTGATACTCGTCTCCTTGGTGGATGCTCCTTGTCTATCCTTGATAACTGCTGAGGCTTTTGGTCTAGTGGCCCCTAACTAGGCAATGAAGAGAATGTAATGAGACCTGGGCCCTTGTGTAAACCAATAGCCAGCAGTGCTGAGTAATCAGACTGTATAACCAGCTAAGAGGTCAAGAGAGCAAGACTGAGGAAACCTCAGCTTGCACCCCCTGCCTTATATATTGTCAAGCATGGTGCATGGACCATGTACAAAGGGTCTACCCTAATTAGTGCTATCTGTGGTCACCAATAGCTAAAGTAGCTCTTGCCTCTAAATAGATATATGAGAGAGAACATGGGGCAGCAATGAGGAGTGAGGCAGTGGCCTCATGGATCAAGGGATTGGAATGGAAGAGTAACCACACCATGAGGATGTGGAAGAATGGAAGCGCACAGGAATAGATCAATGAAAGCAGCAAGGCTGCCTGGAGGCCAAGGAGATCCAATCTGGATCTCTGCCACAGATCAGATCCTAATCTAGATCAAGAGATCAGATGTCATCGGATAGATCCAGATCTCATCTAGAGATCTGCCATATCATGACTAAGGTGTGCTTTAAGGAATACTCTGAATAGGGAATAGGACTTAGACCTTAGCCTAGGGTTTGCCTTGTATGGCAACTCGTTTGCACGATCATGTGCAACTGATCACATGACCAGCGCATCACATGCTCTAAGATTCCCACAGTCATGTGAGACCGTCGTGTTAGGCTGGAGCCATAACAATCTATGGCATTCCCAACTAGGTGTTATGGACCACAAGATTGCAGTGCCACAGGCTCTTAAGAAGAGGACAAGAATGACAAGGATAGTCTCAAGTTAACACAAGTATAGTACAAGTGCTCAAAACTGGAGAGTCTTGAGACACTATGATTACAGCCTTTATACCATAATGCTCTGCACATGGACCAGGTCCCTGATGGGAATATTCCCATACATGTGGCACAGGAATCAAAAAGAAGAGAAGTCCCTGTAAGAACCATCACAGGCCTCACTTCTCAAATAAAAGAGAAGAAATGGAAATAAAAAAGAAGTACAGGGTCTTTAAGGCCATGAGGCTAACCCTATGCCCTGGATCATGTGATCCATCACATGCCCTGATAAGATAAAAGATTAGATAACCATGTGGAAAGATAAGATAAAGGTCACATGATTAAAAAGGAAAAAATACATCATAACACTAGGCCATATTAGTCTAAAAGAGATATAATACCTCCAATGGCATCAACTGGTCATAGGCCTTGACCTACATGGCAGAGGGGAACTCCTAACATGTAATGGATGTGCAAAAGAAAAACACCACCAGGCACCTTTTCCCAATACTCCAACAAACCATGCCAAAAAGACTATTGAATAACTCCACATGGACATATAAAGCCCATTTGACACATCCATCCAGGGCTTTGTCTATACTTGAAACAGCGTCTACCATCCTAGTCTCATGTCTCAGTACTTGTCCAGTGAACACCTTTCTAAAGAGCTGAGGTTTGAACTAGACCTCAGAGAACTAGGCAAAAGGATAATAGAGAAGAGTCAAGAACTTGTATAAAGCCTAAGGTTCAAGTGCACAAGACTGGGGAAACCCAGCTTGTGCCAGCCCTTTATATATGCTACAATAAGGTGCACGGACCATGTGACTAAGGTCTGCCCTAAACTATGCTACAGTAATCTGACCATTGGCAATAAGAGAGCAAGTACCTTAGCAGTTCCTCATGGTAACTACCAGGTGCATGATGTCATGGTCTAGAGTATTCTAGAACTGTGAAATGTGAAGAATGTGAAATGGTGAAGAATGTGAAAGGGTGAAAAGGTAAAAGGTAAAAGGTAAAAGGTGTCCCATGGTCATGTGATGTGAAAAGTAAAAAATAATTATAACAATACTTTTGTCATTGTTGATGACTACAGCTGAAAAGAATGAAAGAAATACCTCTGCAACAAGAGTAAAGCATCCAGCTTCATTAAATCCCTTGTTAAATGACTTGAGACCTTTACAGAACACTGGGTAAAGTCCATCTGCTCCAACTGGGTATTATACACCCTCAAAGTGCAATCCATACCCAACTGAACCAGCAAATGATGAAGGGCCATGACATTGACAAGAAATGAGCTTTTGAGACTAGAGCTCCTAACTAGGCAAAGGAAAGAATTGAGTAGAATCTCTTATGTAGATAAGCTAATGTTACAAGAGAATTAGACTGGGGAAATCCCAAGTTTGCACTACCCTGTATATATATTGCCAGAGGGCACAGCCCCTATATACAGGATGACTAACTACTATCTATGTTAACCAATAGTGATATAAACTCTTGCTTACTAATAGGAAAGCATGGGGCATAGGGTAGGAATAAGGCAGTGGCCTTGTGGATTAAAGGAAGTAGAAGAGAAGCCAAACATAAGGATGTGGGAGAATGGAAGGGAATGTACTCATAAAGATGGATATGAATATGACCAGGCTGCCATGAGGTTGAGGAGATTACCATTTAGATCTCTGCCACAGATTAATCCTAATCTAGATCTCATCTGAGATCTGCCACATCATGTGACCAATACTTATATGCAGGGAATACTCTAAATAGAACCTAAACCCAAATCTAGGGTTATTCTTGTTTTGGCATAGAAGTCTCACAATCACATGTTGAGACTGTCAGTGTTTGCTAAGTGCATAACACCAGGAAGGTGAATTCATAAATGCCAATCTACAAAAATACCTGATTAACAAAGAAATTATTCATAAATCCTCTGCCCTTTATACCCCACAATAAAATGGCATTGCAGAGCACTTCAACCAAACCATCCATGAAAGTGCCCTGGCCATGCTATATGGAGTAAGTCTATCCAGAGGCTTCTGGCCAGAGGCACACAAGTATGCAAACTGTTATGGGTGACTACCCATATCCTCTGATCTCAAACATCTTGGTGAGCACCTTGTCCTTGAATATCTTCTGCTAGGGCTTTTGTGCTAGTGGCCCCTAACTAGGCATCATAAGAGAATGGATGAGCCAGCCCTAGAGAGTCTTAGTGGATTCCCTTCTTGGGAACAGACTGAGGATCATAGAGTCCTCCTATGTAATCTCAACTAAGAGACAAGAGAGTGAGACTGAGGAAACCTCAGCTCACCACTCCCTGCCTTTA
Organism: Pulveroboletus aff. viridisquamosus; assembly: GCA_038088935.1. Lineage (NCBI taxonomy): Eukaryota > Fungi > Basidiomycota > Agaricomycetes > Boletales > Boletaceae > Pulveroboletus > Pulveroboletus aff. viridisquamosus. Next base: position 18,981 of record JBBPJW010000656.1, read on the forward strand.
TACTATTGGGATCCATGCATGGACCAAGTACAGGGAGCCTACCCTAAGTCTAGCTATCTATGGTCACCAATAGCCTAAGTAGCTCAGCCTCTTGTAATAGATATAAAAGGGGGCATAACTCGTGTGTAATGGGTAAGGCAACAGCCTCACAGATAAGGAATGGAGGAGAGGAGGCTGCCACACCATGAGGTGTGGGTGGAATGAAAGGAGTGCACTGCCCTGGTTCTATGAATATGGCATGGCCACCATAAGGCCAAAGAGATCCAGATTCTAATCTCCATTAGAGATATCATCGGCATCTGAGATCTAAGATTCCATCTGGGATCCAGCCACATCATGTGACCTTGCAAGTGCTGGGGAAATACTCTGAATAAGACTACTAACCTTAGCCTAGGGCTTGACCTTATAAGGCAGCTCGTTCGCATGATCACATGCTCTTGGTCACATGACCAGCATCACATGCTTTCTGAGTCTCTCACAATCACGTGTGACTGCATGTTAGGCTGGAGCCATAACACAAACTACATTTGCAACCACTGCCTTATCCATGCACTTATATAATCCACATCCAATGAGACCTTCTATGGAAGAAAATCAAGTGTGGTAACACTGCATGTCTTTGAATTCCAATGCCATGTCTGTATACCACCTGAACACCATCAGACACTTGACACATACTCCATAGATGGGATATTATGTGGGTTTGAATATGGATCCAAAGCCTACAAAGTGTGGCTTTCCTCAAAACACTATTTTATTACCTCATGGGATGTCATTGTCTATGAGACAGTCTTCAGTCAGCTGGATGATGATAAGAGGGGCACTTATTGCACAAATGATATCAATGCTGACTATATATCCCATATTATTACTCAAACTCAGGAGGTGCCCAACCAACCCTCCAATGCTGCCCAAACTGAGGGGGTAACTCAAACCATCTCTGCAGCCACCAATAACAACCTTACTAAACCTCCTGGCCCATTTTGATGCTTTAAATGAGTTTTCTGCCCAACTTGGAGAAAAAAGGCAGCAAACAGACAATGAGTGGAAGAGAAAAGGGAAAAACAGACTAAATGGCACAGTGGAAAGAAAAAGGAGCAGTGCACCTCTCTAAGGAACTAACAGCCATGGGCCAAATCACACAAATGGCCTATCTCACAGCCCACAGAAAGGAAACCCCGTGGAGCTTCTAAGAAGCCACCTCAGGCTCTGATGCCAATAAATGGTGGAAAGTGATGCATGAGGAATTTGAGATGCTATAAAAACACAGAACATGGAAACTGATCAACAAATCAAAAGATCACAAGATAATTGGATGCCAATGGACATATGTGATCAAACAGGGACCCAATGGAGAAATAACCCACTACAAAGCATGTCTTATTACCCAAGGATACTTACAAATCCCTGGCATCAATTACAGTAATATATTCTCCCTTACCATCTGCCTCAACTCACTATGTACCATCCTACACTATGCAGCTGCACATGGATGGCACCAAGGCCAAGATGACATCACTGGAGCATTCTTGCACAGCAAAATTGACCACAAAATCTACATGTGCCAATTCAAAGGCTTTAATGATGGCACAATCAGGGTAGCCCAATTACTGCTTAGCTTATATGGTATCAAACAAGGCTCCTACTTATGGAACAAGCACATGAACCAAAAACTGATAACAAGTGGCTTTACCCATGTCCACTTCAACTATGCCATATACACATGAAAAATGGAAAAAGGGAAGGTAATTACCACAATTCATGTAGATAATGTCCTCACTGTTGCAAGCTCCAGAAAAATGCTCACTGACATCCATACCCTCCTCCACTGCTTATTTGAGATGAAAGAAGAGGATCCTGACTGGCTCATGGGATTCTGCCTTATCAATGACTGTTACAATTACACCACCACCATATTACAAATCCAGTACATTGACACCCTCCTCTCATGATACTGTATGAGCAACTATACACCAGCCCCCACTCCCATGGAGCAAGGCCTCATCCTCTTAAAAAGGGACTGCCTGCAGTCAGATGAGAAGAAGAGTAAGATAATGAAATACCCATACCAAGAGGTGCTTGGCAGCACCACATGGCTTTTAGTTGTATTATGCCCTGACATCATATTTTCAGTTAGCCAACTCAGCCAATACAGTGCAAACCCTGGGAAAACACACTGAAATGTACTGATGCACATTCTCTGGTATCTTAAAGGAACTTGCAAGCTGGGGCTCACACTCAGTTAAGTCAATGACACCAATCCAAACCAGCTTTACTAATGCAAACTGGGCACATAATATTGATGACTACTGCTCCACCTCTGCCTACATCTTCACACTTGGCAATGCAGTCATTTCATGGAATAGCAAGAAACAAGCTACCATTGCTGCATCCTTCACTGAAGCTGAATACATGGCACTGGCACACAGGACCAAGCAAGTGCTTTGGCTATGCCAATTTCTCAACCACATCAGCATCACTCCACAGGTATCACAGCCCACTGAGATATTTGTCAATAATACAGGTGCCATATTACTTGCAAAGGAACCCCACTTCCACTCCTGCACTCACCATATCCCTGTGCACTATCACCTTGTATGTGAACAAGTTGAACTCAGCACTGTTATGCTCACTCATGTCCCTACTGCTGAAATGCTTGCTGACAGTCTTACTAAACCCCTTGTGTGCATCAAACACAATAGAATGACCAATGGACTAGCACTATACCCAGCCTGAGGGGGTGTGTTGGAGACCAGGCTGAATAGCACATATAGACATGCCCACTCTTATCTACAGTCACTTTATTTCCTTTTCTGGACTACCACTACATTAACACACATGCTCCTTCCCATTGCCCTCCAGTCCATTACTATTGACTGGAGGTAAGCTCACATTTATTACTTATAGTAGATATAACATACTCACAACATGTACAGGCTAACTGCCCAAATCTATAGGTACATAAATATTATATTCCACTACTATTGACTGGAGGCTAACTGCCTGAACCTATGGTCCAGTGTACCCTTTCAATAGCTAGTGATATCCATGTTATGTGCTCAGCAAACACTGATGGTCTCCTCACATAATTATGGGACTTACCTGCCATACAAGGATAAACTCTAGGCTTAGGTTTGATTCTTTATTCAAAGTATCCCTTACTCATGGGTTAGTCACGTGATGTGGCTGGATCTCAGATAAGATCTTAGATTGATACTGATAACATCTAATCTGACAAATCCAGATTAGAATTGTATCTGTGACAGAGATTCAGATGGATCTCCTCAGCCTCTAGGTTACCATGCCTTACTCATATCCACTGACCCTGAGTTTCACTTTCATTCTCCCACATCCTCATGGTATGGTTCCTCTTCTATTTCCCTTGATCTGCAAGGCCACTGCCTCACTTATTACTTATGCTCTATGCCCTATTTTCTATTTAAGTAGATATAAGCAGTTACTGCTATTGGTGATCATAGGAGGTAGTAGATTACTCATCCTGTGTAGAGGCTATGCTCCTGGCAATATATATACAGGGTGGGCAAGATCTGGAGTCTCTTCAGTCTTGATCACTTCTTGTATCTTTACTCCTCTTTTCCTTGGCTCCTCCTCTTCACCTGAACACTAGGGATACCTTAGTGCTAATTTGGGTTATCCCCTTTCAAGATTCACAAGCCTAGTTTAGGGCCACTAGTTGCAAAAGTCCTCTTGTCATTATCATTGCCTGTCACTTACTGGTTGCTGCTGTTATTCAGATTGCACTCTTGGGGTGCATAATACTTCAGTGTTAACCTGGGTTAATCCTTCTTCTTATTTCCTTATGGCCTGAGCACTGGTTACTGGTGTTAACTCAGGTTTTCCCTATCAAGTCTCACAAGCTAGTTCAAGGCCACTAGTGCAAAAGTCCTCTTGTCATTGTTATTTGCTTGTCACTCACTGGTGTTTGTTGCTAGTATTTGGATTGCACTCGTGAGGTACATAACAATCCATAACTAGTAGTGTTCTGGGTAAGCTTAGTGTACATGGTCTGTGCACCACCCTGGGCCATATATAAGAGGCAGGTATGAATGGTCAAGTCTTTTCAGACTTAATCACTTTATACTTTGCAGTTTGCACTTTTTTGGATTTTAGCCCTTTTAGAGCTTAGCTGTTATGATATATTTTTTGTTTTCTGATCATGTGACTTTATCTTAGCTTCCACATGTGGTTATCTAATCTTTTATCTTATCAAAGGCACATGATGGATCACATGATCCAGGGCATAGGGTTAGCCTCATGTCTTCAGAAGCCTGTGGTTCTTTTTATCTCCATCTCTTCTCTTCCATTTCAGAAGCTGAACCCTTAATGGGTCTCATAGTTGCTTCTCTTCTTTTTGATCCCCATGCCTCATGCATGGGAATATTCCCAGCAGGGATCTGGTCCATGTGCAGTGCGCCATCATATATAAACTATAGCTTTAGCATCTCAAAACTCCAGTCTTGAGCATTTGTACTTTACAGTGTTAACTTGAAACTCCCCTTTTCTTATAAAAACCCTTCTCTTACTAAGCTTGTGGCACTGTGATCTCATGGTGCATAACATTAGCCCATAGTTGCTCAAGCATGAATCTCTTCTGAGTTCTCCTTTGTTACCCCTCCTTGATTGCTTCTCTTCAAAGCCTCCATTTGAGTTCTTTTTTATGTTTCTTCTCTGTTCTCTAGCATCTAGGTGTTGAAATGGCAAGCAGCTGTCCTGATCTCAAGTCTTGTGCTGTCCAGTGGATGCCTTTCTTAAAGAGCTGTGGTTTGAACTAGACCACAGAGAACTAGGCAAAAGAAATAAGAGAAAGAGTCTGTTATGGTCGCAATGACCCGGTTCGGTTACGGTGTCTCCTTGGGGTGCGCTCTTCGGTATCGGTTTCGGTATACGGCTTTTATACTAGTGGCCGCAACTAGGCAATCCTTGTGAGTACAAGGCTCAGACCTAAGGCAATACCTTTTAGGGTTATAGGACCGAGTGAGAGCTACAAGGGGAACTCTAGTCCGGAGTTCAGGCTTGAGATCGCTAGTCAACCAGGTAAAGCACGAGAAGGCACAAGAGAGCAAGACTGGAGAGACTCCAGCTTGCACCCTCTGCTATTTA
>JBBPJW010000657.1:0-24098 GCA_038088935.1 Pulveroboletus aff. viridisquamosus
GATCCCATCTGGATCTCTGCCACAGATCAGATCCTAATCTGAAGATCAGATATCATCGGACAGATCCAGATCTCATCTAGAGATCTGCCACATCATGACTAAGCGTGCTTAGAAGGAATACTCGTAAAGGGGAATGGACTTAGACCATAGTCTAGGGTTTGCCTTACTTGGCAACTCGTTCGCACGATCACGTGCAACTGATCATGTGACCAGCGCATCACATGCTCTAAGGCTCTCACGGTCACGTGCGACCGTCGTGTTAGGCTGGAGCCGTAACAATATTGACCCCAATACTATAAAATCCCAGTTGTTTTATGAACATCCTGCCCCTTTTACAAGTTATGAAAAGAGCAGAGGAGGCTATAATATGTAGATTACAAGCTCTATCTCACCCTATATGTGTTTTCTAAGCTGAACATACTTTCTTTCTATGTCCATTAATATTATAAGCTTCTATCTATATTATCTCCCCAGAATCTGACTTATTATGCCATTGTCATATGTATGAGATCCTGCCTTTTTGTCATCTTCTCACCATATATAAGTCAAGATACTTATTTCTCTCTTGTATTTCTGGCCTTTTTCTACCATAATACTATATTACCACTATTTACAAGCCCTGTTATTTCTATTATCATCCCCACTTCTTCTATGTCACCCCAGTAACTTGCACAGGGTTTTTAATTGCAGATATATGAGTTTAGATATAAAACACAGCCCATGCAAGGATTTTCATAGTTATTACTACTAAAGACATATAAGTTAACATGCTTTATTTTTGTTTTTGTCTTTCTCATCCAGCCCTGCTCATGTTCCACTTTACAAAATTTGTTACTATTTATGTCTGTTTATATTTAGCATTCATATTGCATCAAAACCAGTGTTTTTTTTTCTTTTTTTTTCTTCTCTTGTATTTCTATTATTGCTTTATTATATTATATATTACATTAGAATAACACAATGCTAGAATAAGGGTGGAGAATATGAGAATATAGGAAGACTGGAGTGCAATGGAAGTATAACTGGACCATAAGGACAAGCAAAGTAAGAACAAGAGATCTTATTATATTCTATATTATAGACCTGATTTTAATCTGATTTGCATTTTGTCCTTGCATCTAGTAAGTCACTTTATCTCTTTGACTCCCTTTTACATAATTCTAGCCCTTTATAACCACTTTATTCATACTTATATCTTTTTTGCTCTTTTGTCAAGCATATACTATGCAATTCTTCACTATCTTCTGCTTTCAGTTACATTTTTCTTTTTTCTATTACTTAACTTACCTTAGTGCCTCTAATTTTTTTAAACCATTCTGCTACAACCCTGTACCTAGTTCTGCTCTTATTTTTTGTTCCTGTTCTATGTTTTCTCTAATTTCTCTCTATTATTATTTAGTTTTAGTCTGACATTATTAGATGTTATTTTCTCTAGTATCTTCATTTATATCCAAGTTGCATTGACACCTGTTTTTTCTTCTGAGATAACTTCTTTTGCATTTTCTTTTTTTACTTAAATATTTTTGCTACTCTGGAATTATAAGTACTATAACTCCTATAAGGTACTGTGGTTTGAATATCAATAAAAATACCCCTTTTCTAAACTTTGTTCTCACTTTGACTGAGCTTCTAAGCTTATTCTCTGATCCTTCAGGTTACTCCAGAGTAACTTCAAGCTTTAATGGAATTCTTAAGAAAATCTTAGTGGCTTGTTCTTTTATAACTAGGCTTAATGCTTTTTATTTTGTCTATTCTTTGTATTAAGCTATAAGACTGCTCTTTTCTCTTTCTCTGACCCCTTTACAAATCAGAATACTGGATTATGCAAGGATATATTGCATAAGGTAAAGTCAAGTCCTATATAACCCAACAAGAACTTCTTTTAACCTTTTCTGATTATCTTTAGACTTTTTTGAAAGTCTTTAGAATATATCTTTTTTCATAGATTAAGCTACCATTAGATTGTTCATATTCAGAATTCTTTATTTGATTGAATATTAAATTAATATTTTAATAGGTCTTACAAGTATAAGTTTTCTTTTTATTTTTTATTTTTTATTTTTTATTTTTGTTTTTGTTTTTGTTTTTATTCCTATTTACAGGTTTATGAATTAATACCTCTTTTCCTTTTTTTCCAAGCCAGAACTTTTTATTTCAAGTTTATTTTCTATTTGGCTTTGACTATTATAATTTATCCAGAATACTCATCCTAAAACAGGAGTAGTATTATAAACTTATCACTTTTAACCCCTATTTCCCTATTCTACCTTATTTAGATTATCTTTAGTTTGGCTGGTCATATAATTAGCAATATATAAGAAACATAATATAGACTAGACTTCTTGATCTGAATTACTTGTTTCCTGACTTCTCTGGCTTCTCTCTGGTTTAAGCACCTCTCAAGGCTATTTCTGGTCTTTGAATTAAGTCCATAACAATAGAAATGGGGAGAAAACATATGTAGCTTGGAAAATACATCAAAAATGAAATAAGGCTGGTAACTGCATATCATTATATCTTTTATAGCTTGCATATGAACTTATAAGGGTGAATTTCAGCAGATACAATCAGAATAAATTCTATTTATAGATATGCTATAAACTGGCCCTGCATATGCTTTTTTCTATAGCTGAGTATTATAATTATTTTTCACTTTTCATATCATGTAACCCTGTGAACCCTCACCTTTTCACCTTTTCACATTGTCACCTCTTCACATTTCACATTCTAGAATATTTCAGATCATAAGATACCATGAGGTACTGCTAAGGTACTTGCTCCTTTATTGCCATTGGACTGCTTACTGTAGCATAGTTTAGGGCAGACTCTAGTTACATGGTCTATGCACATCATTGTATCATATATAAAGGGCTGGCTCAAGCTGGGATTCCCCAGTTTTGTGCACTTAAGCTCTTAGCATTATACAAGGCCTTAACTTTTCTTCCATTCTACTCTTGCCTAGTTTACTGAGGACCTAGTCTAAAACCTCAGCTATAGGAATAAAGCATTCACTGGATTGACATGAGAACAGGATAGTTGCCACCATTTCACTAAGGGACTAGAAGCAATGTTTAATATAAAAGAGTAGTAAAAATAATGGCAGATGGGATATAGATACTCTGATAGAAATATTTAATAAGGGTATGTGCTTATAGCCTACTGCTCTTTTTAAAACTTATGTATAAGGCTTAAATAAGGCAAATACTCTAATTTCTATATGTGGCATAGTTTGAGACATTAGCAGGAATTTGTCAGGAGAAAGATACAGATATCAGAATATAATACCAGTAATATCAGATATAGATAAATGCAGAAATACCAGCAAGAAAGAGAACTTAGAACAGTTTGTTCAAACTTTGCCAAATATTTTTTTGATTAGACAGCCAAACTTATAGAACTAAAATAAATAAATGGCAATCTCTGTTTTAAGGAATATGCCAGAAACTCTAAAAAACTGAAAACAAGTACTTATTAAGATAACTATCCTTGTTAATTTGTATAATCTCTGAACTGTTTTTATGCAAGAGCAGCTTACTGCCTTACTTTAAGTGTTCTTTTTGGCTACTCCAGTTTTTTAATTCACTATCTTCTTCAATATTGAATTACTTCATTATAATATCCTTTTGATACTCCCTTCTGATTTTCTTGCCTCTATTTAGCTTTTTGCCTTTTAGCCATCTAATTCTCATTGATCTATTAACTTTGGAGGTTTTCTATGCTTGAATGATTAGATCTATATTCCAAACATTTCCAATTTATATCTTCAAGTCCTCTGGTTTAAGCATAATCACCTTTTATCTGGCCATTTTAAATAAAATTGGATTTTAGAGCTAATTTATTATAATTATATCTGGTCTGGGATATAAGCTTTTGTCAAAGACTATATTTTCTCTTGTACAGCTTGTACCCATGCCAAGATACCCTACTATAAACCCTATGGTTTCTAAAGCAGCTTTCTATCTCTATAAAGCCTTGGAATTCTATTTTAATGGATTTCATAGAGCAATTCCCTGTCTTCTCTAATTACTTTACCATCCTTATTATTGTATATTATTTATCAAAGCAGTGCATCTTTATTTTTACAGATGATAAGATAACCTCTTTAAAGCTTGCTAAACTCTTTCTACTTTATATATTCTTTAAATATGGAGTATTCTTCCATATCACCTCTGATTATAGTTTCAAGTTTGTATCCCATTTTTTCTGCTCCTTGAAACAAGCCCTTGATATTTACCTTCACTTTACCTCTAAATACCACTTAAAAGGTAATAGTTAGATAAAGTATATAAATTAGACCCTAGAATAGTACTTATGCATTTATTACAACTATCAGCAGTACAATTGATCTGAGCTTCTTTTACTTATGGAGTTTGCTTACAACAATATACCTAATGCTACTACAGGCATTTTTTCTTTCTTTACTAATAAGAGGTACCATTTGAATCTCTCTGTTTATTTAGAAAGTGATCTTATCTCTGCTTGAGCTCAAGAGTATGCCATTGAACTTGACTCACTTCATAAATTTCTTTGTAAGAAAATAGCTGCCACTCAGATAAGATATCAAGTTTTTACTTATGTTTAATAATCTTCAGCATTAGATTTTCAAATAGATGACCAGGTCTTTATTAAGGCTAAGTACTTCAGATCTACTTAACCTTTCAAAAAACTTACTGAAAAGAACTTAAATCCTTATTTTATTATTGCTTAGGTAGATACTCTTTTTTTTATACTCTATCTTCTAGAATATATAAAGTCTGTGTATCTAATTTTTCATGTCTTCCAATTAGAATTATCTGTTTCTAACATTATCTCTAATAATATTCAGCTATTACCATTACTAGTCAAGATTGATAAAGAACTAGAGTTTAAGATCTCCAAGATTTTTGATTCAAAAATAGATTATAGAAGAAGAAATTGCAAACTACTATATCTGTTATAGTACTAATCTAATATAATGGTCAGCATGTAACTGTGAGAGCTGAGAAGCATGTGATGTGACTGGTCATGTGATCAGGAGCACATGATCATGTGAATAAGTAATCTTACAAGGCAAACCCTAGGCTAAGGTCTAAGTTCTATTTCAAAGTTCCCATGCACAGGTATTGGATCACTAATATGGCAGATCTCAGATGGGATCAAGATTATCAGATCTGTGGCAGAAATCCAAATGGAATCTCCTCAGCCTTATGGTGGCCATGTCCTATTCATATCCATAAGCCTGTGCTTCCCTTCCATTCTCTCACATCCTCATGGTGTGTGGCTTCTCTTCTCCATCTTTTATCCACAAGGCCACTGCCTCACTCCTTCATTACTGATCCATGTATTCTTATCTATACTTAGGGTATGAGCTCCTTATGCTATTGGTGACCATAGATAGCATCTTTAGAGTAGGCACCCTGTACTTGATCCATGCATGAACACCTGCAATATATAAGGCAGGGAGTGTAAGCTGGGAAAACCCAGTCTTACTCTCTTGTACCTTAGGCTTAAGCTTATATTCTAGATCTCACTGCCAACCCCAAGGGAGGGGTTCCCTCTGAGCACTCTTGAGGCAATGGCCCACAAGGTTTATAGCAAGAGCCTAGAATCTTACTTCATACTACCAAGCCTAGTTAGGGGCCACTAGTATAAAAGCCTTATCAGTTCTCTAGGAAGGATAGGAGCATCCACCAGGTATTTGAGTATCAAGGCTGGTGTGGGAAGAACCTGCAACAATATCTAATTAAGTGGTTAGATTATAAAGGTACTAATAAGAAGACCTTGTGGCTTCTTATTACTGAATTGGGTTATATTTTAGAGATTATTAAGAAGTTCTATATCTAATATCTGAATAATCCCAGACTATCTTATGTTAAATCCAATTAGATTTATTGGTCTAGTAATCTAGTTACAAGATCTTCTAACTACTTGGTGGCCACTTTCTCAACTGATTCTTTTACCACCTATTCTAACTTTATTTCCATGTCCTTATCCTTTATCATTGTGATTCCTCTGACTTTTACACATAGCTCCATTAACTTTTTCACCACTATGTTGATCTTTTCATTTCCTGGCTTACTTTTTAAGCCCCTTTTATTTTTTCTTCTTGTTACTTATATTCTATTAAGGGTATCAACCAGCCATCCCATTAACCAGTTCTAATGCTTTATCTTCTGCCATATCTTTCTACTCATCTCCTTTATTGCTGTCTTTATCAAGCAATATCTTTCTGCCACCTGATGGAGGCCCTTCTTTATCTCTTCTAAGTTTATCCAATCTCTGGACATCTTTTTTATCTCACTCTTTCTTTACTTTCTCTCTGGCTTTTTCTGGCCAGGGCAGTTATATCTTATCTTATATAGATAAGACATAATATTAACTTACTAGAGCCCATCTCACAGTTAAGTTCCCTGTTGTTATATCTCCAGCATATCAGAGTCTTCTCTACCCTTCTCTTTCCATTGTCTTCACTTGCCTTTACCTGGGATTAACAAAGCTAATCTGCCTAAAACAAGAATAGTTCTTTAGGCATTTCTATTAGCTTGCTATAATTATCCTTTTACAGGCCACCTCCTCAGCCTCTTATCTCTTTATCTTCTTGACCTATTATTCTGGCAACTGTCATATTCCAGATCATCATGTCTACTCTGTGATATCTCTGATGCAACTCCAGTTAAAAATTACTCTTAAGCTATATGCTGGCTAGTTTTTGTTTATCTCATTTTCTGTCTATCTAATGATACTTACAATTTCTTATATACTTTCATTTCCTTTTAATACAACTCTGTAGTTCTTCTGACCTTATTTCCTATTTCTTGCCCTTCTTGCTTATTTTCTGTCTTTCTTAGTTTTATTCTGGCATGACATTGTTAATATCATATTTAATATCTCTGTTCATATTCAGATTGTACTAATACCTGCTTTTACTTCTGTGACAACTTCTATCTTATTTTCTTTCCTTTGTTAGATAATTTACTTCTTCATAATATAAATACTATAGCTTTGTATTTTGTATCCCAGTTTGAATATCAAAATAACTTAGCATTCTCCCCCTCTGTCTTTAACTCCTCTTCCAACCTTATAAGCAGCCCATATGCCCATACTTTTCTAAACCTAAGTCTTTATAACTTACTTCAATCCTTTAACTCTCTTTAAAATTTGAGGTACTGGAACTAGTGCAAAGGCATATTTCATATGGTGAAGCCAAGCCCCAATAGACTACTATTCAGAAGAAATCCAGAGTAGATCCAGAGTATAGCCTTATTTAATAGTATATTCAAAATTATATTTGTGCTTATCTCTCTACTACCATGACTACACATCATAAGACCTGTTTTTAGGCTGCTACTAAACCCTTTTTCAAGCTTTGCAGCCCAGCTATTACCAGAGTCCATTTTATAGGCCCTTCTGACCATAGTACAAGCTGAACATGATCTGATTAAATTAGAAAACCTTTATACATCTATTAATTGTGATATCTTTCTTTTTAAAGATGATCCCACCAATAATAATTCCAATGCTTAAGAAGAAAATTCTAAGCCACCCTCAGATATTAAGCCCATCCCCACCAACATACTTAATAATCTTGCTAGTGCTATTTGTGGCCTTGTTCACTCCTCTCACAAAGCCTCTGAAACCTTGCAAAAAACTAAAGTCTGGAAATTGGACCAGTTTAATAAAACTAATCTCCAGAAACTCCTGATTTTTTTAATTCAGTATGAATTAAATTTCCAAGACTGTTTCAAAGCTTTTGCCATTAACCACTCAAAAGTTACCTATGTCTAATCTTACCTCAAAGATATGGCATTAAAGTGGTTTAAACCTAATCTGCTTTTTATGAATAATTCTAATCTATGCCTACTTTAAATAAACAGCTATAAAGAGTTTGTTCAAGAACTTTAAACTAATTTTGGACTATATAATCTAGTCAGAGATGCCAAGCACCAATTAAATTAGCTAATAATAACAGATGATTAGTATATCAACAAGTATGTTATTAAATTTAATAAGATTACTTTGCAAGTCTGAAGTTATAAAAAAGGCATCTTTCAGCATTATTTCTATAATAGCCTTCCAGATTGTATTAAAAATAATATTTCCCGCATTAGCAAACTCCCTATCCTTCATAAACTTTATTATCTTACCCAGACAATACTTACTACTGGAATTGCAGGTTTGAAATTAGCCATCAAGAAAATTATCTAATCCTTTTAAGACCTCTAAAAACCCTTTTGCATCTTTTACCATATCTTTTAACTTGAAAAAGTTAAAAAGCAAGTTAGCTACTACCACCAGTTCCACTAAATTCTCTGTTCTTTTAAAAAGCAATATTATATTTAAACTTGGTAAGAATGGCAAACTCACCAATGAAAAATACAAACACTACTTTAACAATAATTTCTATATATTCTATGATACTGCAGATCATATAGTCAAAGACTGCTCTAAGTCTTTTTTTAGGATAGCCAAAGCTTATACTACTAAGATCTCTGCTTTAAAACTCAAACTAGAGGCCTTTACTAAGGCAAAAAAATAGTCTGCAACCTCCATGACTCTGCATAGGCTAAAGATTGCATTGATTCTTTCTATGCTTTATAGGAAATTAAACTTAACATATCTGTTTTTTCTGACTCTAGTTTACTCATGTCCCTTATTATTCTAGTTCTCTATATTATTCCTTCCTTTTTCACCCTGATTGATTCTGGTTTGTCAGATTATTTCATAAATACCAAGTTAGTTAGTACCTTTAACCTTTTAACCTATTTTATTCCTCTGCTTTAACTTTACCTTTTTAATGGCACTTCAAATTTTATAATTATCAATGCCATTGATCTCTCTGTACATATCAAAACTGGTAATATTACTTCATTAATATGTTATGTTACTTCATTGGATGAATCTAGTTCTCTTGTTTTAGAACATAACTGGCTTGCCTACCACAATTTATTGATTAATTGAATATTGAAATGTATCTTGTTTTACTTATCAGAACCAAATATGTCAATACCTCTGAGCTTACCTCTGCAGCCTCCAGTCTCTCCAACTTATGTGACTTCATATCTGATTCACTATGTTTTTCTGATCTTAGATCCTCAAAACCTCTATTAATCAAGTTACTCAAATTATCTGCATTTGCATGTATCTATAGCCTTAATGGTTCTGTTCTGTTCTGCTTGCAACTTCATTACATGAAGAGTCATCTCTGTTTCTCCTTTATTGCCTCTTCTGTAGTCAATCTTTCTAATGTTCTTCTATAATATTATAATTTTGCTACTATATTCAGTAAAAGCAAGGCTTCTACCCTTACTCTCCATTACAAGTTCAACTTAAAAATTGAATTAAAAGAAGGTACCTTTACTCCTATTGGTACCATGTACTCTTTTTCATTCTCTGAACTTAAAGTACTCAAAATCTTTTTAGACAAATATCTTACCATGGGATTTATTTGTGTTATAAGTTATTTTCCTTTTCTTTTTCTTTTTACCCACTTTGTACTATTATTTTGACCCTTCACATGTTACATCACATGACCATGGTAACCCTTACCATTTCACTCTTTCATCTCTTTACTCTTTTATATCTTCACATATTATAGTCTAGAATATTCTAGATTATAATATCATTATCTGACAGCTACCATGAGATACTGCTAAGGTACCTGCTCCTTTATGCCATTGGCTAGCTTACTATGGCATAATTTAGGGCAGACCTTAGATATATGATCTGTGCATATTTCTATAGCATATATAAAGGGCTGGCTTAAGCTGGATTTCTCCAATCTTGTGCATTTGAGCTCTTGCTTTATACAAGAACTTAACTCTTCTTTTATCTTGCCTAGTTTGTTATACACTGGCACTACTTAGCTAGGGGCTATTTTTCATTCTTATCCTAAGCTAAGTTATCTTTACTATTTACTATCTTTGACTGCTTTCTTTGATCTTATCTTATCTTATTTTATATCTTATCATGCCATAAGATTAAGTCTAGCCTGGTCTAGCCTTTGTATCTTATATAGCATAGTCTTTTACCTTATTGTAGCCTAGACTTTCTCTAATGTCATGATCTAGCCCTCTGATATCATACCTTACCTTTGCCTTGCTTTCTTTTACTAATTACTCTTTATTTGCCATTGTTTCCTATTTAGTTTCCCTTTGCCCTATTTCCTTATTTAGAATTGTTCTCTGTATACTAGCTACCTCATGTACTCCTTATAATCTAGTTCATGCACATTTTATAGCAATATATAAAGGGACAAGGATATAGACTGGTTTTCCAGTCTAAGGCACTTGTTTACTTGTTTACCTTGTTTTCTGGTGCCTTCTCTAGGCTGCCATTCTTTTGTTTTCCTAGTATTGGGTACCCTCCAAGGTGGTTTCCTCTTGCTGTTGATCTAGATCCATAATATAGTTCTTTTTGGCTCTAGTCTCAAAAGCCATTGCTAGTTGTTTTGAATATGCTTATCAGCTTAGTTCCAAGTTACAAGGTTAGGATAGTAAATGTTATTTCAATTTGACCCTTTTTATTTGCTTACACTGCCCCTTTTCTTTTTATCTGAAAAAATGACAGATTTCTCCAGTTATATGTGGATTTTCTAGGATTCAATAAGATTACAAAGAAAAATCACTATTCTCTTTCATATATTTCTAATCTCCTTGATGCTTTAAGTATTATGCACTGCAAGATTGCAGTGCCACAGGCTCTTTAAGAAGATAAGAAATAGCAAGGATAGTCTCAAGTTAACATACATATAGTACAAGTACTTAAGACTGAGGTCTTAAGATGACAATTGTTATGACTCTGGAATCCAGAGGCTACACCTAGCTGATGATGAAGAGGAGTGACACTGGAGGATAAACCTAATGGAGGCTCAGACATGGAGCAACTGAGGAGTGGACTGGAGTGATGAACAATGAGGAGGACACGTATGAGACTCGAACTCGAGCTTCTTAAGATCTCTTGCCTCTGAAGGGCCTGGATTCCTGAGAAGAGCTTTCTTCTAAAGCCTAAAACTGCCTGTGCTACAAAGTGATAAAGTCTGAGGACTTTAACACTCTGAGCTGGCCTTTATATACTACTCTAGATGGTGCACAGACCATGTACATCCGTGTCTACCCTAAAGATGTACAGTAAGCCAGCCTATAGCGTAAAGGGCATACTTGTGTAGGCCGTAAGGTAAAAGCATGGATCGAATATGAATGGATGTGGGGGAATGGAAGGGAAGAGGTGTGGACACAATGAGGATGGGGATCTCAATCCACAGATGAGATCACCTTGGCAGATTTATCAGATCTGAGATTGGGAAGATCCGGGGAAGATCCAGGGAAAATCCCTAGATGTGCCTCATGGCCACTAACCTTAGGAATACTCGTAGGTATATGCCAAGTCCTAAGTTAGGGTTTAGCCTGATAAGGGATGGGATTCCCATGATCACGTGAGTGTGAAAGTGGTTGTTGCAAGGTTTGCAACAACAATGCTATAGTATTTATACTACAGTGTACTGTGCATGGACCAAGTCCCTGATGGGAATATTCCCATACATGTGGCATGGGGATCAGAAAGAATAGAAGCATCCTTAGGAACCATTAAGGATCCAGCTTCTGAAAAGGAAGAGAAAAAGCAGAAATGAAAAGAAGCATAGGGTCTTTAGACATAAGGCTAACCCTATGCCCTGGATCATGTGATCTGCCACATGACCTGATAAGATAAAAGATTAGATGATCATGTGATGAAGATAAGATAAGATCATGTGATCAGGAAAAGAAAAAAGGCATTATAATACTACCCCCCTTTTTAGCTCTTGGATTCCAGATAAGAAAATTGTAAAGGAGCTTTGGCAGTGAAGTTTTAATAGGGAAGAAAAAGGAAACTGAACTGCAGTTGATTAATAAAGACCATTTGCCAAGGGGCAGAAGAATATAGCTTGTAAAAATCATGCACAAGTTCAGGAGCATTTGTAATAACCTGTTCAGTTTGCCAGATCTGGTTATCTGCAGAATTTTAATATCCCTTCCAATGCACCAAATACTCCAGCTTGCCTTTTCATATCTGAGAGTCCATGATTTTTTCAACCTTGTACTTAGAATGGCCTTCCTCCATGACAATAATAGAATCTGGCATAATAACCTCTTGATTAGGTAGTGGTTCAAGTGCTTTTTTAACCTAACTAATATTAATAGTGGGATGAATATGCATTTCTGCAGGCAGCTGTAGAGTAACTGCATTTGGTAACACTTGAAGAATCTTATACAGGCCAATGCACCACTGCATTAACTTTTTGGCAGGATATGGAAGGGAAAGATTTTTGGTAGATAGCATGACACTATTATTAATAGAGTAGAAGTTATACAAGAATTTGATATTTTATTTTATTATGGTAGAGCATGCCTTTTCCAATGACTAATGGATGTCATTGAAGGATTTGAATAGCTGATAAGCAAAGGGGGATGGGGTAAAAGGTCCTTCAAAACCCATTCAAGGAAAAAACCATTTAGTAATAAAGAAAGAAGAAGTTAAGTTTTTATGACAGACAAAAAAAAGTTGTTGTGGCAGAATTCTGCTATTTTTACCCAGTCAACCCAGTCTTTTTGTTGTATGGAGACAAAGGTTCATAGGTACTTTTTCAATTCCTGGTTAATCCTCTTGGTTTGTTTATTTGTTTGAGAATAATAGACTATAGAGAGTTTCAAGGAAATATAGAGTGTAGTATAAAGCTGCTTAGTGAACTTGAATATGAATTGTGATCCCCTATTCAATACCAAAGAGCTTGAGAGCCTGTGACATAACCATACATGATCTCTGAAAAGTTCTGCTAAACTGAGTGAAGAAAGAGAGAAAAGACAAGAAATAAAAACCACTTCTTTCAAGAATCTATCCACTACCACCATGATACTATCCTTTCCTTGTACCACTGGTAATCCTGTTACTAAATCCACTAAAAGACCTTTTCATAGAGAAGTGGCTGCAGAAAAAGGAATAATAGAAGGTTGTTTCTCTACTTCTTTTAACATGGCACAGGTAAAACAATGATTTATGAATGTTGCAATGTCATCCTTCATAGAAGGCCAATAATAGTAGTGATTAAGTAATTGAAAGGTTCTGGTATGACCAGAATGACCTCCCAGAGGTGAAGAGTAACTTATATGTAACAATTTGGATCTCAGGTTAAAAGAAACAAAGACATGATTTCATGAATTTTTAAATACTTGGTGATCTTCATTATAATACCAAGATGGGGGAAGTGATAAACCATGAGAAGCAGAAACCACAGAAGAAAAGAAAGAAGACAAAGTATCAATGGAATAAGCAAAGAGATATGGAGAAAGAAGAACAATATTCTTATTGAGATCTGGAGGAGAATGATGATCAGGGCAACAAGATAAAGCATCTGCATGGTCATTTGATGATCCAGGTTTATGAATGTAAACATAGTTAAATTCAGAGAGGAAAGCCTGCCAATAAGCTTAATGAAAAGATAGATCTTGTGATTTTTTCCAATATTTCAAGTTTTTGTGATCTGTCCAAATTTTGAATGTGGAACAGCCAATGACATAGGGGTGCCAGGCTTTCAAAGCCTGGACCACAGCTAACAACTTTTTATCATAGATAGAATAATTAACTTCTGCTGAAAAAAAAGCTTTGAACATATATGCTGCCAGATGCCATGATCCATCAGAGAGTTGAAAAGAGAGGACTGCTTCCATAGCAGTTTGAGATGCATCAGTTTCAATGTGTAAGGGTCAAGAGGAATTAGAATAAATAAGAAGAGGGTCCAAAAATAAAAGAGTTTTAAGATAATCAAAAGCAATAGTACAATCCTCTGTCTATTTGAAAGGAATGTCTTTGCAAGTGAGAGCATGCAGGGAATGAGCAATGACAGCAAAGTTGGGAACAAAGCAACAATAATAGTTGGCTAGCTCCAAAAATAATTGAACTTGTTTGACCATCTGAAAAACCAGCCAATCTGTAATTGCCTTAGTTTTGTTTAATTGCATTCATACCCCCTTTTTAGATACCACCATTCCCAAATAATCCACCTCTTTTTAAGTGAAGTGGCACTTGAAAGGTTTCAAAATCAAATCATAATTGCATAATCTATAAAGAACTTCCTGTACCATGGTAAAATGGTCAGCTTTTGACTTGTCTTTTGTAAAAATAATGATGTCATCAATATAGATGAGTACTTCTGCCCACATATCCACAAAAATATCATTTACCATATTCTGGAAAGTGCCAGGTGAATTGCATATTTCAAAATACATTACCAATGGTTCATAGGCTCCAAGGGGTGTGATAAAAGCCCCCATTCATTTGTTATCTTTCTTGATGCAAATGTTGTTGTATCCCCATCACAAATTGAGGGTTGTGAAAAGAGAGACATCTTATAACCTATCAATTAACATTGATATTAGCAGTAACAGATAGCTGTTCTTGATGGTTGATTCATTAAGATATCTATAATTAATTACCATCCACTTTCCACCATTTTTTTTTTCAATAAAGAACACTGGAGATGTTTGTGGGGATTTTAATGGCCAAATATATCCTTTTGCTGATTCTTTGGCAATAAACTTGCAAACTTCCTGTAATTCACTATTAGCTAATGGGATAATTCTCTCTTTCTTTGGCACAAAATCTTCCTTTAAATTAACTGCATGATTCCATGATTTTCTGGTAGGCATGCATTTGGATTGTTTCTGGGAGAAAACTAATAAGTAATCTCAGACTTCCTTTGGCAACTCCTTTCATAAATTATCATTTTCTGCAACATTGATATTGTAAGCATGACAATCATGAGAACATAAAGGGAATTTGATGGTTTTTTGGACCCAATCAATGTTTGAATTATGACATTTAAACCATTCATATCCAATCAACAGGTCTAAAGATCCTAGATATGACACCATTGCATTAATATGCTTCTGATGCCAGTTATCCTCTTTGTCTTTTAATGTGATGTACAATACCACATATTGCATGATACATCCAATTGTTCCTTAAGTCCCATCAGCATTGAACACTGTTAAGGATTGGTCCATAGGTTTTTTATATAACCCATGTCACCAGACATATTTTTGATCTATGAATATCAATAATGCTCCTGAATCCAAGATTGCATTAGTGAGTCCACATTTTTTTGCTCATAATCCCTCTACTTCTTGTACTTCTCCTATTACTTTTACTTCTACCTTTAATTCATCTCTTTCAGTTCTATTAAAGACCATGTCTAGGCTTTTCTTTTCTTATTCTAAATCTGAGTACAAGTGTCCATTAGTACTTTGGATAGAAGGAATTAAGCACCCTTCAGCTGGGGCCATGCTTATGTGAGACACCTTCCCAGCATGGAAACAAGTAACATTGGCTCAAAGGTAGTTTGGTATAAATTTAGAAAAAGAAGATTTATTAGGAAGTATGCTATCTAGTTTTGCATACTCCCCTGGCTTTTTTACACCTTAGCCTTGTTTTCAAAGACATCTTTGAAATATGCTCTCGTTTCCTCCATGGAACCCCAAGAGACTGCTAGGATTTCCTGAAAATGAGCCACATCTGCCATATTATAGATCAGGCCTATAGCTTCCAGTTCTGCTATGCATCACCCATTAGTGTCTGGGGGTAAAAATTCTCCAAACCTAATCAGTTGAACTTGTTGTTGTCTTTATTGTGTAGACTAGGGTGGCCTAGGAGAGAAGCAGAGAGAGGTTATGGTTCTTGCCAGATTGTGAGAAGTCCTACATTCTCTGGCTATGTGGCCAGAATGACCACAGTTGAAACAGGTGATAGATGGCCTTGTAGACCTCATTTCTTGGCAGTCAACTTCCATTGGCATACCCCTTCCAGGTTGTAACCCAGTGGGAGTGAAGTAAGAAGGAGAAGGAGATTGAGGAGGGTATAATGAATAAGGCTGGAATGGAGGCCTTGGTCCTTGTCTGGTTATTCTATATGAAGGCCACTTCACATTCATTTTTTCATAGACACAGCCTACATGTCTGAAGTGGTCCAGCATGTTTAGATACTAACTGTTATCTCTTCTCTGCAATGCTACCTGTGAATAAATCCTGTAGTCAATGGCCTGCTTCAATAGCTCTACTACATGGTAATCATTCACCTCTGCTTCTTTCCACAATAAGTTAAATCTATTGAGAAACTTGTTTACCTTACTTCTGTTACAGTACCAGCCTAACATGATGGTTGCACATGACCATGGGAACTGTGGAGCATGTGATATGACTGGTCATGTGCCAGGAGCACATGATCATGCAAACAAGTTGCCTTATTAAGGAAACCCTAGATTAAGGCTAAGTCCTATCTCAGAGTATTTTCTGGCATAAAGTATTGGTCACATGATGTGGCAGATCTCAGATGAGATCTAGATCTTTCTAATGATATCTAATTTGTGGCAGAGATCCAGATTGGATCTCCTTGGCCTCTAGACAGCCATGCTGCACTCATAGATCAATACCAGTGCTACCTTCCATTCCACTCACATCCTTATGGTGTGGCTTCTCTTCCATTCCCTTCCCTTAATCCATGAGGCCACTGCCTCACTCCTCATTGCTGCCTCATGTTATCTCTCATATATCTATTTAGAGGTAGAAGCTACTTTAGCTATTGGTGCCCATAGATAGCATACTTTAGGGTAGACCTCCTGTACTTGGTCTGTGCGCAGATCTGGGCAATATATAAGGCAGGGGATGCAAGCTGGGTATTCCCCAGTCTTGCTCTCTTGACCTCTTAGTGTTATAATCATTTTTTACTTTTCACATCACGTGACCGTGGGACACTTTTACTATTTCACCTTTTCACCTTTTCACATCTTCACATTGTCACACCTTCACATTTCACTCTTTCACAACTTCACTCCTTCACACATCACAGCCTAGACCTTAACATCATACCTGGCAGCTTCATCATGGAACTGCTAAGGTACTCGCTCTCTTATTGCCATTGGTCGGCTTACTGTAGCATTACTTAGGGCCGGAGCCATCTACATGGTCTGTGCATATTGTGGTAGCATATAAAAGAGGGCTGGCACAAGCTGGGGATCTCCCCAGTCTTGTGCACTTGAGCTTTCGCTTTATACAAGGCCTTGACCCATTCTTCTCTTGCCTAGTTCTCTTGGGATCTAAGTTCAAACCCAAGCTTTGTGTCAGCGATCACTAGGACAAGTTTACCGCTTTCAGCAATGGCAGAGTCAACGCCATTTCACTTAGCTGGTTATACAGGCTGAGTACTCAGTGCTGCTGGCTATTGGTTTATACAAGATGTTATAATCATTTTTTTTTTTTCACATCACATAACCATGGGACACCTTTACTCTTTCACCTTTTCACTTATTCACCTCTTCACACTTTCACATTGTCACATCTTCACATTTCACTCCTTCACACCTTCACTCTTTTCACATATCACAGCCTAGGCCATGACATCATACCTGGCAGCTTCCTCATGGGACTGCTAAGGGCCGGATCCATTACATGGTCCGTGCATCTCACTGTAGCATATATAAGGAGGCTGGCATGAGCTGGGGATTTCCCAGTCTTGTGCACTTGAGCCTTTGGCTTTATACAAGTCCTTGACCCTTCTCTTATTCCTCTTGCCTAGTTCCACTGGGGTCTAGTCTAAAACCCAGTCTCTTGAGTTAGTAAAGCGATCACTAGGAGTTTTCATCGATTCAGCAACGGTTGAGCAAATACCGTTTCACAAGAGCCCAGGTCTCATTCCTTCTCTCTCTCACCTAGTTCTGGGCCACTAGCATAAAAGCCCAAGCAGCCATTAAGGATAGACTAGGAGCATCCACCAAGGTCATTTTGAGTATCAAGGACAGGGTGGGTAGTTACCTGCTTCAACTTCCTTGTTGTTTAAGGGCTTGAAGTTTCCTTAAACTTTGGTATGTCAGCTTCTCAATTTGGAAATGACCTTTTATTTTGTGTTGGAGATCCAACCACATGGGCCATGTAGTCTCTCTTAACACCCATCCAGTATCTTGCCCATTTTCCCAAATGTGTTTATCTTTTAGCTTATTATATTCTGTAAGCATGAGAGTTGCAAAATCATCTGCAGCTTTCTTTATTTTGGAAAGGACTGCAATGGTTCAAAGTCAGTTAGATTTCCATTCTTGTTCTCAAATCCAAACTCTGAGTTAAATCCACCATCTCTTTCACTTCTTTCTATCTCCTTCCCAGATCCCAGGATCCACTATCCTTCTCATGATATTATTTCTTGCATTGAGTAATAAAGTCACCATCTGCTCCTCCAATGCAGCCATATTGCCTTTACTAGCCATATTTTGATCTTGGATTTGCTCTTTTTAATATGGCTGTAAGGCAAAGGGTTCTTAGTCTTAACAAGGCAAATTTTCAGTTTCTTCCCAGAGATTCTACTCTGTCACTTTCAATGATATTGAGTCTCTTTTTCAGTAGGTAAGCCACTAAGACATTGCAGTATCTGGCTACCTCAAACTTCCTTTTGATAAGCTTTCTCTCTATCTCATTTTCCCAATAACAACAATGTCTTCTAGTTATCTTTTTGATGAGTTTCTATACTTGTATTTTGGTCTGTGCTGCCAGATAGTTCTCTTTGCTGATTTGATCCTTGAGTCTAGCCCTAAAATGGCTAAATTTCATTAACTTTCTTTCTGCTTGCTACTAGAGCAACTCCTTCTGTAAAACAAAGAAAAACACAAGGATAATGGTAAGGGAATGTAAGAAGTCTTGAGCAAGTGTTATGCACCACAAGATTGCAGTGCCACAGGCTTTTTAAGAAGATAAGGAATAGCAAGAATAGTCTTGAGTTAACATAAGTATAGTACAAGTGCTCAAGACTGAGATTTTGAGACAATAATGCTATAGTATTTATACTACAGCATACTGTGCATGGACAAAGTCCCTGATGGGAATATTCCCATACATGTGGCATGGGGATCAGAAAGAAGAGAAGCATCCTTAGGAACTATTAAGGATCCAGCTTCTGAAAGGAAGAGAAGAAGCAGAAATAAAAAGAAGCATAGGGTCTTTAGACATAAGGCTAACCCTATGCCCTGGATCATGTGATCTGTCACATGACCTGATAAGATAAAAGATTAGATAACCATGTGATGAAGATAAGATAAGATCATGTGATTAGGAAAAGAAAAAAGGTATCATAACATTAAGCCATGTGACTATCTATATCAAGCTCAATCTTTATTATGCTTACCATCTGATTTGTATTGCTGAAGACAATAAATGAAAAATCTCTTTCTATATGCACTATAGCTCCTATAAATGGCTGGTTATGCCATTCAGTCTTACTAATGCTTCTGCAGCATTTCAGCAGTTTGTTAACTCCATTTTTGCTAACCTTCTTAATATCTCTGTTATTATCTATCTGGACAATATTCTTATTTTTTCCACTAACTGGACTTCTCATACTGAGTATATTTGCAAGGTCCTTCTTAGACTCCAGAAACATGGTTTTTATGCCAAACTAGAAAAGTGTAAATTCCATACCAACTCTATCAAGTATTCTAGCTATTAGCTCTTTCCTTCTGGGCTCATGATATTCTTCAAAAACATTAAGGCCATTCAAGATTGGCTTAAGCCTTGTAAAGTTTGAAATATTCAATTCTTTCTTGATTTCACTAATTTCTACTGCTATTTTATCAAGCCTACTCCAAAAATATAGTTCCCTTTACTTGCCTCACTTATAAGGCTACTCCCTGGAACTTTAATATTTTCTATTATGCTACTTTCTGTTGCCTCAAAGACACTTTTATCTCCATTCCTATTCTTCCCATTGAATCCCAGATACTTTACTCATTATTGAGACTAATACCTCTAATTATACTATCACAGATATTCTTTCACTTCAATGTTTGGACAATAAAGTCTGCCACATTACATTCTATTTGCACATGCTCTCTATATCCAAACTCAACTATAATATCCATGACAAGGAAATTCTTGCCATCTTTAAAACATTTAAAATCTGGTATTATTACCTTGAAGGTTCTGGTACTCTGATTAATATTGTCACAACCTTGAGTATTTTTCTATGACTAAGCTTCTAACCCACCAGCAAGCCCAGTGGTTAGAATTCCTCTCCCAGTTTAATTTGCTTATTTGTATTCATTCAGATTATCTTGATACTAAACCTGACACTTTGACTAAACAATGGGATATCTATCCCAAAGAGGGGGATAGCAACTATGCCTGCATTAGTCTGCATAATCTTCAACCTGTTTTTATGCAAAAACAGCTTATTACTTTACTCTGGGCTTTCTTCTTGATTGCTACAGTTTTCTGGTCTGCTATTATTTTTAACCTGGAATTACTTTATTATGATATTCTTTTAACTCTCCCATCTAATTTCCTTGCCCCTGCTCAGCTCTCTGCCTCCTTACCATCTAATTTCCATTGATCTATTAACTTAGGAGGTTTTCTATGCTTGAACAATCAGATTTATGTTCCAAATATTTCTAACCTATGTGTTATAACTTGGGATGTACTTCTGGGATACTCCAGATATCTTTGGAACTGGAAGGGCTTGGCTTTACCATATGTGATGTGCCCTTATGCTGGTACTGGTGCCCCAATTTGCAGAACAGTCAGAAGATGTTGGAAACTTGGTTGAAGGATCAAGAAAGTACTGGACTCAAAAGAACTATGACACTAGGTCAAGGGATAGCAAGGGTGGCTTCAAGTGGGGGTCATGGAGACAAAGGGGTTATCAATGTCAATATTCTGACTAATATACAGAATACAGAGCTATCATACTTATACCTTAGGGAAGCAGAAACTGACTAAGTGTAGCAAATTGAGACAGATGTTAATTTAGAAGCAAAGCAGGTGTCTAAATAACTAAGATATGAATGGAGATGTCAAGTAGGGCAATATCCAATCTTGTCATACTGAAACTGAAGGGTGGTAGAAAGAAGTGAGGAGACAAGGAACAGAAATGGGAGGAAATATTGGCATAACTACATAATAGTATTGGAATGAAGCAGAGTTTAGTGAACATAAAGTTGTAAGTATAGTAGTGGAAAAAAAGGGACTAGAGGGTATGCAACTTAGGATCAACTGGAGTTGCACCAGAGGAAGTGGAAATGGGCTTGGAAGGCATGGGATATGACACTATGCCTCTGAATCCTCTGCTTTAAGCATGACTACCCCTTATCTAACCATTTTGAACAAAATCAAACCTTAAAGCTAATTTGTTACAATTATACCTGTCCTGGCACTTGCACTTTTGTTAAAGAATATGTTTTCTCTTGTATAGCTTGTGCCTGTGCCAAGGTATCCTGCCATAAGCCTTACAGCTTTCTAATGCAGCTCCCTATTCTGAAAAAGCCATGGAACTTTATCTCTATGGATTTCATCAAGTAACTTCCACTCTTTTCTAATTACTCTGCAATTCTCATTATTGCAGATTGCTTATCAAAGCAGTATGTCTTTATCCCTACAAATGATAAGGTAATCTTTTTAGAGCTTGCTAAACTCTTTTTACTCCATGTATTCTCCAAATATAAATTTTCTTCCCATATTACTTCTAATCATGGTTTCAAGTTTGTGTTCTATTTCTTCTGTTCTTTAGAATAAGCCCTTGATATTCACCTCCACTTCACCTTTGGATACCATCCAGAAGATAATAGTCAGATCAAGTAAATGAATCAGATCCTTAAGTAGTACCTATATATTTATTACATCTATTAGCAGAACAATTGGTTCAAGCTTTTTTTACTCACAGAGTTTGCTAACAACAGTGTGCCTAATGCTACCACAGATGTTACTCCTTTCTTTACTAATAAGGGTCATTATCCAAATATCTCTGTTTACCTGAAATATGATCTTACCTCTGCTTAAGCTTAAAATATTGATCTTAACTTGCTCCATGAATTTCTTTGTGAAGAAATAGCTGCCACTTAAAAAAAATATTAAGTTCCCACTAGTGCCTAACAATCTTTGACACTGAACTTCAAAATAGATGACCAGGTTTTCATTAAGGCTAAGTACTTTAGGTCTATATGACCTTCTAAGAAACTGCTGAAAAGAATTTAGGATCTTATCTTATTATTGCTTAGACTAGCTCCCTCTTCTTTATGCTTTGCCTTATAGAAAACATGAAATCCATGCATCTGATCTTTTATATTTTCCAATTAGAATTCTTTATTTCCAATATATTTCTAATTGCATTTAGCCACTATTATCACCAGTCAAAATTGACAGAGAACCAGAGTTTAAGATCTTTGAGATTTTCAATTCAAAAATAAATCACAGGTGAAGAAACTGCAAAGTACTTTATTTGATTAAGTAATTAGATTAGAAAGGTACTAATAAAAAATCTTGTGTCTTCTTGTTACTAAATTAGATTATATTTTGAAGATTGTTAAAAAGTTTCATTTCTATTACTCAAACAAACCTGAACTGTCATATGCCTAACCAAATTAAGTTCATTGACCTAGTTACAAGGCCTTTATCTACTCAATGGTTACATTCTTTATTTCTACATCTCTGTTCTCCTCATCTTTTCTAATTACCATATCTAACTCTGCCAACTTTTCCACAGTCTCATCTATTTCTTTATCTTTCAGCTTATTTTCTAAGCCTTTCTCATTTTCTTCCCCCACTACCCATGTCTTATCCAAAATGTCAACCAGTTGCCCCAGCAACTGATTTTGGCATCTTATTTCTCACCATACCTTTCCACCCACCTTCTGAATTGCCACCTCTAGTAGGCAATAGCCCTTGGCAACCTGCCAGAAGCTCTCTTCTGTCTCTTTAGAATATGAATATGCTCTATTTCTGGGCATTACTTCCTCTCCACTCTTTCTTCTCCATTTCTGCTTTATTTTCTTCTAACCAGAATGATCATATTTTATCTTAGTCTCTATGTAGATAAAGCATAATATTGACTTGCTAGGGCCCACCTCACAGTCTAGCCCTTAGTTATTGTATCTTTAGTACATTAGAGTTTCCTTTGCCCTTCTTTTCCCATTGCTCTCACTTGTTCCCACTAGAGCTTGTTAAAGTTGCTCTATCTAGCACATAATTAGTTCTTGGGAAATATTAGCATACATATTTCTGTACTCACTCATCTATAAACCACCTTTATAGCCTTCTGATTCTTTGCCTCCTCAGCCTGCCACCTGTTAATCTCTTCCACTACTCTCTGAGCCTTCTTTATCTTCCTCTAAGCCTCTTTTTCTTTTCTTATCTTTACTCATCACTTTCACTTAGTATACTTTGTGTTACTAAGCTCTTTTTTATTCTTTATATACTTCTTAAGGCATGCATTAGACTATGTGTGGATGTTGGCAAATAAAAACATGATAGGGATGTTTTTGTGCCTTTTACTAAAGCTCTGACCATTTTATGGCCTTATTGTTATGGGCAACTACCCATCCTGCCTTGATACTCAAACTTTCTTGATGGATACTTCTATCCTATCCTGGGAAACTGGTGAGGCATTTAGCTAGTGGCCCCTAACTAGGTAAATGAGAGAAGATAAGATCACTACTCTTATATAAACCAATAGCCAGCAGGAAGTAGCTTATTCTATATAACCAGCTAAAAAAGCAAGAGAGCAAGACTGGGAAAATCCCAGCTTGTATCCCCTGCCTTATATATTGCTTAGGTCTGTGCACAGACCAAGTACAGGGGGCCTACCCTAAGGTCTACTATCTATGGATATCAATAGCAGTAACCTCTTAACTAATAAATAAGAGATGAAGAAGGCATAAATTAGAAATAAGAAGTGAGGTAGTGGTCTCATGTATCAAGGGACAGGAATGAAAGAGAAGCCACACCATGAGAATGTGGGAGAATGGAAGGAAAGTGCATAGAATCAGAGATATAAATAAGGCATGGTAGTAGCAAGATCTAGGAGATCCAATCTGAATCTCTGCCACAAATACAGATTCTAATCTAGATCCTGAGATCAGATATCATCAGGGACTGTACCTGGATCTCATCTGAGATCTGCCACATTATGTGACTAATACCTAATACAGGGAAATACTCTAATATATAGGACTTAGCCTTAGCCTAGAGTTATTCTTATAAAGTTACTTGTTTGCATAATCACATGCTTCTGATCACATGACTATGTAAACATTTGCATCACATGCTCAACAGTTTCCATGGTCA
>JBBPJW010000658.1:0-24091 GCA_038088935.1 Pulveroboletus aff. viridisquamosus
CTGTGTATAAACCATAGTCGCCAGCAGGTCTGAGAGATCAGCCTGTATAACTAGCTCAGGTCACAAGAGGTCAAGACTGAGGAAACCTCAGCCTTGAGCCGCCTGCTTATATATTGCTCAGATCCGCACACGGACCATCTACAGGAAGCCTACCCTAGAGATGCTATCTATGTGAACCAATAGCGAAAGGGGCTCCTATGACTCAGCCTTATTAAATAGGGGAGGAGTAGGCATGGATCGTAATGGAAGAGTGAGGCAGTGGCCTCGTGGATAAGGGATGTAAGAAGAGATACGCCACACCATGAGGATGTGGGAGAATGAAAGCGTACCCGATATGATCTAGTGGAAAGGCATGGCTGCCATAAGGCCGAGGAGATCTATTGGATCTCTGCCACAGATTAGATCTGGATCTTCATCTGGAGATCTGCCACATCATGTGACCAATACCTGATACTTGGGGAATACTCGTAGGAAGGACTAGTAACCCTAGCCTAGGGCTTGCCTTATATGGTTGCTCGTTCGCACGATCACGTGCAACTAGTCAGATGACCAGCGCATCACATGCTCAAAGGTTCTCATGGTCACGTGTGACCGTCGTGTTAGGCTGAAGCCGTAACAAAGAGCTCTAGTCTTAAAAGCTCATCTTGTCATTGTTGTGGGCCTTCACCATTTGCTGGTTCTATTAGGTACAGAGATGCACTCATTAAGATGCATAACACAAAGGGTTTCAAGAAGTTTATCATAAACATATCTCCAAATCATAATGTTTTTACCACCATGTTTGACAGATTTCTTTACAAAGCATTTATTAAATTCTTGACCAGTGTTATGCACTCAAAGAGTGCACTCCTAAACTAACATGGACTGATAAGTGGACAGGAATAACAACAATAATAAGTGGGCTTTTAATACTAGAGCCCTGAACTAGGCAAAGGAAAGGACTGAGCCTTGACCCATATGGGATACAAGCCACACCTGCATGAGGACTAGGCCTGTGAAATTGTAGTAACAGAAGTGGTTAAGACTGGGTTGCCCCAAGTCTTTTTCTACCCCTTATATATTATGGACAGATGCACATAGATCATGTATAGGAAAGGTAACTATCATCTATGGATCAATGGCAGTAAGTATGCAGAGCTGATAAATAAAAAAGCATGGAATAAAGGATAGAGTGAGGCAGTGGCCTTGCAGATCAATGGAAGTAGAAGAGTACCATACCATGAGAATGTGGGAGAATGGAAGGGAAGCATACTTGTAAGGTGGATATGAATATGGCCAGGTAGCCATAAGACTGATAAGATTACCATCTAGATCTCTGCCACTGTTACACTAGGCCCAGGTAGGATCAGGTGTAGATCTCAGAAGAGAAAACTGTGAGTGGGGTGAGCTTGACAAAGGGTCAGCTTGTGAACAAGGGATGGTGTGACACAAGGATAACACTAATAAGGGGGTGCTCAGATAAAGTGTTGAGCTATGATAGGGATGCTGGCCTGTGGAGTATTGTTGTGGGAAACTTCCCATGCTCTGAACTCTACTCCTTGGGGAACGCCAATGGTCTCTGGACTTTCTTCTAGATCTTCTATAAGGCTTTTGTGCTAGTGGCCTCAAACTAGGCAGAGGGAAAGGATGAGTACTGTGAGGCCTTGTGTATAAACTGGACCTAGCCAGTGGGTGAGAGCTAAGGGGGACCCCACTAGGGGCAGCCCGAAGATCGAGCTAGGCTTTAGGCGAAGTCACAAGAGGTCAAGACTGGAGAACCCAGCCTTGACATCTCCTGCTTATATATTGCTGGTAACTGTGCATGGACCAGCTACAGGAGACCTACCCTAAGGTATGCTATCTATGGACACCAATAGTGTAAGTAGCTCTGACCTCTATATAGATAGAGTGGGAATGCATGGATCGTGAGGTAGGAGTGAGGCAGTGGCCTCATGGATCAAGGGATAGGAATGGAGAGATACACCACACCATGAGGATGTGGGAGAATGGAAGGGAAGCACTTAGATCTGATCTATGAATGAGGCATGGCAACCTTGAGGCCGAGGAGATCTATCTAGATCTCTGCCACAGATGCAGATCCTAATCTCCATAGAGATATCATTGGATGCTGATCTAAGATCCCATCGGGGATCCAGCCACATCACATGACCTAAACCTTTAGTGCAGGGGAAACTCGTATTAGACTACTAATCCTAGCCTAGGGCTTGCCTTGTAAGGATACTCGTTCACATGATCACATGCAACTGATCACATGACCAGCGCATCACATGCTCTAAGGTTCCCACGGTCACGTGAGACCGTCGTGTTAGGCTTGCGCCGTAACAAGTATAATTAATGGCTGGGCATTGATGGAGTTCAAGGATTCCCTGTTGTGCACCAATGGATGAACTAAGAAGAAATAGATTACCAGGAGACTGTAAGGCTTGAGGTAGCAAGGAGCTTCAGTACAAGTGTAGAGCAAGTTGAAGTAGAGAGGTAAGAAATAGCATAAGAAGAAGGAAGGTGAAGTATGCTACTTTATAGTACAGAGAATAAGGTTCAGACTCAGTTGGATAAGTCATGTAAATGATAAGTGCTAAGTAAGTAATCTATATGGAAATAGATGGAACATGGAAGAAGTAATCCATGTGTAATACAGTATGACTCATGCAAGGGGAATTGGATCATGAGTCATAGTGACTGAGTCAGAGAATGTTCTGAAACAAAATAAGGAAAAGGTTCTAGAACATGAACAAGAAAGCATCTAAGATGCATAAATATAAAACCATGGCAGGGTAAAAAGGAAAAAGAAAAGGGAAATCATAACATTACCTCCTTCATATGTCTAATGTCCCAATCAGACACCACTAGTCATAGGCTGCTGGAGAGCCTGTGATGTTTACCCAGCTAATGTTGTCAATGACATCATTCTTATTATTGGTGTGATGAGGGGGTGGTAGGGGTAAGCAAGCCAAGGGAGCACAATGGTAAGATTTATGGAAGTGGCATGAGAAACATGAGAAGTATGAAGACTAGGTGGAGGATGAGAAGGATAAGAACTGAGGATGAGGTTGGTGAAGAGGGCAACAAGCCTGGTTATGGCCAGGTTGCCATCAAAAACAAGTGGAGCATTGATAGGAGGGATACTGGACCTGCTGATGGCCCAGCATGTGACATTGAAAACACTCATCACAATAGCAAGGGTAGCTAGGAGGAAGATGGGCTCTGCCATCATGGCCTGACCACTATGCCTCTATATGGGCAATGTGGTCCAGCTCTGCTAGAGTAAGCAGGAAGGAGGAGGCAGAAGGTGTGGCAGGGCATGTGGGGAAAAGTTGTTGCCAAGTGGCAGAGAACTCTTGTTTGAATTGGTTAAAATTGACAAGGAACTCCCTAAACTCCAATTGATAGGTGAGATTATTCAGGATGGGAGATGACTGGCAATAGATAGTGTTGAGACTCCTGTGAACAGCATCAGTGTTGACTTTAGCAGTACAGTGAAGGAGTTGGGTAATCAGGGACATTTTCTTGACTTGATGGTAAAGCCAGTAAAGGGCCCATAGGGGGAAATATATGTCAAGGTGGGACCTGATGGTGACAGAGATTTGCAAGTCAAACACAAAGGACCAGAGTCTGATGCAATACACATTGTTGCAGTCTCTGGGATAAAGAGTGTGAGCAGTTACAGGCAGATCAACTGTGGTAATGGGGCAAGAAGTGGCCAGACAGGCCCTAGGTAATGGGACTAGGATGGCAATGGGAGAAAACAAGGTGTTGGCTAGATAAGTGGGAGCTAGGGACAATAGGATGGGGATAGAGGTAGTTTATTCAATGGGGAAACCATTGACTAAGGAGGTGGTGGGCAAAGTAAATGGTAACAAGTTAGCAGAGATAGTAATGGTCCTGAAAGAGAGAGAATGGGTACACATGGGAAAGCTGGCATTGAGGATTTCTTGGGTAAATGAGGATGGAATATTAGAGGCAGGGGACAAGGTGGCATTGATGTTTGAGGACATGGTTACTTGGAAGCAGAGTGAGGCTTGAGTTTCTTGATGTGTGTTATATACTGGCACTACTTAGCTAGGGGCTATTTTTCATTCTTACTCTAAGCTAAGTTCTCTTTACTATTTACTATCTTTGACCACTATCTTTGATCTTATCTCATCTCATCTCATCTCATCTTATATTTTATCATGCCATAAGGTTGGATCTAGCCTGGTCTAGCCTTTGTACCTCATATAGCATAGCCTTTTACCTTATTGTAGCCTAGACTTTCTCTAATGTCATGGCCTAGCTCTCTAATGTCATACCTTACCTTTGCCTTGCTTTCTTTTACTAATTACTCTCTATTTGCCATTGGTTCCTATTTAGTTTCCCTTTGCCCTATTTCCTTATTTAGCATTGTTTTCTGTACACCAGCTATCTCATGTATTCCTCATGGCCTGGTCCATGCACATTTTGTAGCAATATATAAAGAGGCAAGGGCATAGACTGGTTTCCCAGTCTAGAGCACTTGTTTACTTGTTTATCTTGTTTCCTAGTGCCTCCTCTAGGCTGCCATTCTTTTGTCTCTCCAGTATTGGGCACCCCCCAAGGTGGTTTTCTCTTGCTATTGGTCTAGATCCATAACAGTGTGAGTGGTATGAGGGAGAGAAGTGATGGGAGGGGTTTCAAGGGAGTGTTGCTTTTTATAAGCAGTTAGGAGTTTGGAAGCATTACTGAGATTGGACTTAGCTTCCCATGAGTCTTCTTCCACAGAGTAACCCTTTCATTGGATCAGAAAGGAGTGAAAAGAAGGCAAGCTGCAATGTTTTAATATCCACTCAACTTTGTATTCTTCTTGACCTTCTATAAGGTCCAGGGGTAGAGCCAGGAAGTTCTTCCCATGCATATTGTTTTTGTGATAGGGCAATAACAGAGAAGTGTGGAAAACCAGATGGATCTTTCAAGTTGTGGGGAGATGGAGCCTGTAGATCATGGGGGAGAGCACTTTAATGATGGTAAAGGGTCCTTTCCCTTTTGGCATGAACTTGGGATTGATAATGGAACATTTTAGGTTCTGTGCTTCTAGCCAAATCTTTATTTGTTTGGCAAAGGGAATGAATTTGGAGTAGATGTAAGAAGCCATTATCTGACATGCAAGGTTATGGGCAGTGATGGCTTCATCTCTAGCTGTGGTCAAGTGTTTCAGCCTGTTAGTGACAGCAGGCATTAGAAATTCTGGGATTACTAAAAGAAGAGCATGGGATTTGTAGCCCATTAGGAGGTAGAATGGTAATTGATTTGTTACAGAGTGAGGGTAGTGGTTGTGTGCAAATTTGGTGTGGGAGATATTTTCTGCCCACTTGGATGAATTATGAAATGGGTGACTACCTGTCCTGTCTTGATACTCAAGTCAACCTTGGTGGACACTCCTAATCTATTCTTAATAACTGTTGAGGCTTTTGATCTAGTGGCCCCAAACTAGGTGAAGAGAGAAAGTAATAAGTTCCTGGGCCCTTGTATAAACCAGAAAGCCAGACAGTGAATGAGAGCAGAGGTGGAATCCTTCTTGGATCAAGACCTTAGATCAATGCTGTAGATCTAGCCTAGAGAGCAAGAGAGCAAGACTGGGTTTCCCCAGCTTGTACCCCCTGTCTTATATTGCTGGTCAGTGTCTACTCTAAAGTATACTATCTGTGGTCACCAATAGCTAAAGTAGCTTCTTCCTCTAAATAGATATAGTGAACATGGGGTGGCAATAAGGAGTAAGGCAGTGGCCTTATGGATCTAGGGAAGAGAATGGAAGAGAAGCCACACCATGAGGATGTGGGAGGAATGGAAGACACAGGTACCAATTTATAAAATAGACATGGCTACCATAAGGCCAAGGAGATCCAATCTGGATCTCTGCCACAGATCATCTTTATCTAGAGATCTGCCACATCATGTGACTGATACCTGGTATCAGGGGAATACTCTGATATAAGGACTTAGCCTTAGCCTAGGGTTATCCTTGTAAGGCAACTCATTTGCATGATCACATGCTCTACAGCTCTTATGGTCACATGCTGAATATTATGTTAGGTTGGTACCATAACAAATTAGCTCCACAGAAGATATGAAGATATGTCTCAATTTCCTGGTTGACTTGTTTGGTCTCTTTATCTGACTAAGGGTGGTATGCAGTGAATAGGGCTAGGTCATAGTTGAGGAGTTTCCCCAACTCTTTGATAAAGGCAGAGATGAACTGTGGGGCTTGGTCAGAGATGATTTTGTCATACAAACTGAAGCATTTGTAGACTTTCTTGAAGAAAAGCATAGCTATTCCTTTAGCAGTGGCAATTTTCTTAGTGGGGACAAGAACTACCCTCTTAGTAAGCCTGTGGTCAATCATGACCAACAGGGAATTGAAGTCACCAGATTAGGGAAGATTGGTGATCAGATTACAAGAGATCTGCTGGAAAGGGTGAAGAGCCTGCAAGGGAATGAGGTAGAGGACAGGCACAGAGGGGTAAGTGTTGACCTTGTGCTATTGGCAGACAGCACAATCATCAGAATACTTGTGGACATAGGTGGCAAGACCAGGCCACCAGAATTCTTGTTATATAAGAATGTGGGTCTTCAGGTAGCCAGGGTGGCCAGTGGTTTCATAATTATGGCAGTGGCAAAGGATAGAGTGACAAAGGGTTTTATCTGGAGGAATGTACACATGGTCATGGTATGTGAGCAGAGTATTGCAGAGTTTCCAGTCACAGAAGCAGAATGTTACGACTCTGGTAAACCAGAGGCTACACCTAGACTATGTTGAACAGAGGAGGAACACGAGGAAGAACTTCTAATGGAGACTCAGACAAGAAGCAACTGAGGAGTGGATGACGATGAGGAGGACTTGAATGAGACTTGAGACTACTGAGGGCCTGACCTAAGGGTTGGTTTACCTAAGAAGTGTGATCTATGCCAGATACTAGGTGATAAAGCCTAAGGCTTTAGCGCCAGTATCTGCCCCTTTATATAGCCCAGGGAAGGCACATGGACCAAGTAACTATGTGCCTACCCTATAGTACTGCATATCTAGTAACCAGTAGCAGTAAGAAAGCACTTATGTAGGAAGTATGGTAAAGGCATGAAGCGGAGATGAGGAGTGAGGCAAGGGCCTCACAACTATGGTGTGGGGAATGGAAGAGAAGTGGTGTGGAGTATGTGAGGATGGGGATCTCTGCCACAGATGAGATCACATCCTAGATCTGTCAGATCCATGGAGATGACCAGATCATAGATTGGGCAGATCCAGGGAAGATCCTGGGGAGATCCATAGATGGATCATGTGACCACTAACCTGAAGGTACTCATATAGTATGCTTGATCCTAGCATAGGGTTAATCCTGAATAGGAGTAGGATTCCCATAATCACATAATGTGAAAGTGGTAGTTGCAAGAGGATCGCAACACAGAACTGGAGGCCATTGTGCATGGGACTATTCCATTTCTAAAGAACAGAGAGGCAGAGAAGATTATCCACTTGATATTTGTGAATATAAGTGTGAAGGATGGTATTGATTGTTATAATGCATTTTTCTTTTCTTGATCACATGACCTTATCTTATCTTCTCCACATGGTTATCTAATCTTTTATCTTATCAGGGCATGTAACAGGTCATGAGGCCCAGAGCATAGAGTTAGCCTCATGCCTGAGACCCTGCATGCTTCTTTTTATCTCCATTGACTTTTTTTCCATTCTATTTCTTCTTTTCCATTCTAGAAGCCAGTCCCTTGATGGTTTCCAGGTTCACTTCTCTTCTTTCTGATTCCCATTAGGAACTTGATCTGTATACATCTACTGTAGCTATATAAACTGTAGTCTTATCATCTCAAAGCCTTTAGCTTTAAGCACTTGTATTATACTCATGTTAACTCACAGCTCCACTTGTTTCTTAAATCCTTGAGTCAAGGCACTTCCATCTGGAGTGCATAACATCAATAATGCAGCAGAAGATGGTCTTGGGGAGTAGGGTAACTTCCAAGTTGTTAGTGGAGAAATCCAGGCAGAGATCCAAATAACAAAAGAGGGCATCAGGCCTAGCAGGGAAGGATCCAGCAATGTGGTGGAGCTGAATGTCAAAGTTGGTGAAATCAAGGAGCCAATGGGCTTGTCAGTGATTGAGGGTCTGTGGGATGCAGAAGTAGATAAGGTTCTTATGGTCAGTAAAGACCTGAACTACATAAGAAGAGCTCTGAAGGTATTGTTTCCAGGCTTTCAGGGCACAGATAATTGTGATGAATTCATGATCATAGATATTGTCATTTCTTTTGGCAGGGAAAAAGGTCTGTGAAAGGTAGAAGCAAGGGTACCAGTCCCCATTGGTATCAGTTTGAAGAATAATGCCACCAGATGTGTATGCAGAGGCATTTGTGGCAATAGTGAAGGGATGAGAGAGGTTAGGGAATTGGAGGACTGGCTGGGAAAGGAAGAGTACCTTGAGTAAATTAATGGACTCTTAACAGGAGGGGGACCAGGACCAAGGAACTATCTTCTTGATTAGATCAAGAAGCAGGTGGGTAATGGAGGAGTAGTTGGAAATAAATTGCCAGTAGAAGTTGGTGAAGCCTAGGAAGGAATGAACATCCTTGACCTTTTGGGGAGTGGGCCACTTGATGATTCCATTGAGTTTGATGGGGTCCATGGCAAGCTGTCCTGGTTGAACAACCATTCCAAGATATTCCACTAATGTGGAAGTGAAAGTGCATTTCTTCAACTTGAGATGGAAATCAAGTTCTGCCATGCATTTGAAAATGTGGGTAGTATAAAGGCAGTGTGTTTCAGCATCAGGGAAAGAGATAAGGAGATCATCCATATAGATGACCAACCAATCTTCAGCAATCATGTTGTGAAAGGAGTCATGTATAAAACACTGAAATGTGGCAGGGGAATTGTTTAGGCCCAAAGAACATCACCATTGGCTCAAAGAGCCCCTTGTGGGTAATGAAGGCCACTTTCCATTGATGTCCATCTTTGATGTGAATGTTGTTATATCCCCAACAAATGTTGAATTTGATAAATAGCTTTGCTTTATGAAGCTTGTCAATGAGGTCAGAAATGAGGGGTAAAGGGTATGTATTGTATATGGTGTGTTTATTGAGGTAATGGTAGTCTTGGCATGGACAGAGTTTACCATCCTTCTTTTTAATAAAGAAAAAGGAAAATGCATGAAGGGAGTTAAAGGGGCAGATTTTTCTGGCCTAAAGATTCTCTTTCAGGAACTCTTTGGTTGCCTGGTACTCTGGTGGAGATAAGGGGTAAACCTTACCTATATTAGGGATAAAGGTGTCCTTAAGATTAATCTTGTGATTATAGAGTCTGCTGAAAGGCAGGTGGTCAAGGGTTTTCAGAGTGTCCAAAAATACAGACATGAACTCCTGATATTCTGAAGGAAGTTCCATCTTGGATTGAGCCTTTTTGGCTTTGATGGCAAGCTCAGTGGAGGTAGTGAGCATTGTGATGGTGACTGAGGGTAGAAATGCTAAACATGTGTTGATGACTTATGAGGAGTACCTGTGGTAGAGACAGTCTTGGAGAGACTTCTTGGAGATGGTATATTGCAAGTAATCAATGAAGTGTTCTTTGTCATCAAGGGTGGTTTGCTTGTAGTGATATGGCTTCAAGTCTGGGAGTGAGAAGGCAGAACAGTAAAGTTCCTTTGAGGCATCAGTGGTGGAGGGAATGGTAAGAGTGCTACTATTCCAATCAACTGAGGGGTTGGCATCTTTCAGCCAGGGGAATTCTAGGATCAAGATCTCCTTGCCACATCCCATGACATAGCAAAGAACCTTGGAGGTGAAACATTGAATGTGAAGAGTAACTTTGCAGGTGTGGGTGATTCTTCCCTTGCTATTGGTGGAGGTATTCACATTTTGGATGTGGAGGGCTTAGAGAAGGCAAGTGGTTGAAAACTTGTGATGGGACACAAATTTCCAGTTGATGCAGTTAATTTAAATGCCACTATCAACTAAAGCAGAGAAATTTATGACTTTTCTTGGGCACTCAGGTGGAGAAACTTGTATGGGGATTTGAATTGCTTCCCTAGATTGCAATACAAGTACAGGAGCACAAGAAAAAGTAGGAGCATCTTGCATAGGAAAGGTACTCTGGTCTAAAAACCCACTCTTCTGATTTTGACCTCTTCTTCATCACTAACCTCTTCTATTCCTGATGGTTCTTCAGCAGAAACATTCTTTACTTGAGGTATCTTCTTTAGCATGCTAGAAGAGGGGAAAGGAAAGGCTGAACATTTGTTGGCAGAGTAACTGGGTTTTCAGCAGTGGAAGCAAAGCCAATTCTTTTGGCAGTGCTTATATTCTTGGAGGGTAAGCTTGTTGAGCTTTATAAAGTCAATATCCATTGCATTTGAATCTCTTTCAATCTGAGGAGTCAAGGGGAAGGTGGAAGTTCAGGTAAATGCTCTGGGTATCTTTCTTCATTGTTCAATGAACTTGGATCATTTATTGGTACTGTTGAAGTGGGCAGTTTTGAGATGCCAGTCAGTAATCTTCATGGGTATGGTTTTCATGATATGAATGCAATGAGAGATCCAAGAGGCTAGTCCTGTCTCATAGGAACTGATTAAAATGGAGTTATCCTTGATTTTAGATGTCACAGCATGGTTTTGGAACTCAGCTGTGTATTTAGTAAGGGAAGGAGTCCATTCTTCTTTCTTGTTGAGTTGCATTTCCATGTTGGCCAGCCAGTGAATGGCTGAGCTGACTTTGTCCTGATTCTGAAATGCTGCCAGGAAGACAGTGATTAAATCTGTAAAAGATCCCATGATTACCAAAGTGCCCTTGATGCATTGTTTGAAATAAGTGGTGGCCCAGGATTGGGCTAAGCCCTTGGTTATATAGGAGAAAGTAAAGGTGATCTGCTTCTCATCAGTGTTGTATACTGATTGGTTGATAAATAGGTAAAACTAGACAGAGTCTATCCAGGTTTCAGCTTTGGACCTATCTCCATCATAATGCTCCAGAGTGCTGAAGTAAAGCTTAGTGGGTTTAGTGGTGGTAGAATCAGACATAGTGGTTTTGGAGAGGGAATAGAGGAGGCAACAGTAAGTCAGAGTTGGAGAAGACAGAGCAGGGGCACTTGGAATTAGTAGGGAGGTCATGAGTTCATGGGCTAGGATTTGGTCAAAGTTCTGTTCCTTAGTAAAGGAAACAAGAATATTACTAATGGGATTCTCAGGTAAGGAAGGGCAATGGGCTAGGATTTCTTCTGTTTTAGAAGAATCAAGGGGGTCCTCTGTGAAAGACAATCTGTGTTCACCTCAGAGGAAGTTAAGGAATGTGGGTTGCTTGAGTGATATGGTGGGCAAGCTACAGTAATGGTAGTCATGAAAGTTACACTACTTCCTTTGTTATGCTAGGCCCAGGTAGGGTTAGATGTAGACCTCAGAAGAGGGAACTGCAAGTGGGGTAAGCTTGATAAAGGGTCAGCTTGTGGACAAGGAATAATGTAATACAAGAATAACACTAATAAGGGAGCACTCAAACAAAGTATTAGGCTATGACAGGGATGCTGGCCTGTGGAATATGATCAATGGCTGGGCATTGATGGAGTTCAAGGGTTTCCTCTTGTGCACTAATGTGTGAACTAAAAAGGGATAAATTACCAGAAGACTATAAGGCTCAAGATGTTACAGTGCAAGCCTAACACGACGGTTGCACGTGACCGTGGGAACCTTTGAGCATGTGATGTGCTGGTCATGTGATCAGTTGCATGTGATTGTGTGAATGAGTAACCTTATAAGGCAAGCCCTAGGCTAGGGTTAGTAGTCTAATATGAGTTTCCCTTGCACTAAAGGTTTAGGTCACATGATATGGCTGGATCCCCGATGGGATCTTAGATCAGTATCTGATGATATCTCTATGGAGATTAGGATCTGCATCTGTGGCAGAGATTTAGATAGATCTCCTCGGCCTCAAGGTTGCCATGCCTCATTCATAGATCCAGATCTAGGTGCTTCCCTTCTATTCTCCCACATCCTCATGGTGTGGCTTCCTCTTCTCCATCCCTTAGTCATGAGGCCACTGCCTCACTCCTCATATCCACTCCATGCATTTCCCTTCCCTATTTAATATACTTAGTCATGAGCACCTTATGCTATTGGTGTCCACAGATAGCATACATTAGGGTAGGTCTCCTGTAGCTGGTCCGTGCACTTCTGCCAGCAATATATAAGCAGGAGATGTCAAGGCTGGGTTCTCCAGTCTTGACCTCTTGTGACTTCAGCTAAAGCCTAGCTTGATCTAAGGGCCGACCCCTAGTGGGGTTCCCCCTCAGCTCTCATCCACTACTTGGCTAGGTTTATACACAGGACCTCATCATAAGGCTCATCCTTTCCCTTTGCCTAGTTAGGGGCCACTAGTCAAAAGCCTCATAGAAGATCTAGGAAAGTCCAGAGATCATTGACATTCCCCAAGAGAGAAGGTTCAGAGGGTGGGAAGTTTCCCACAACACAAGGTAGCAAGGAGCTTTGGTACAAGCATAGAGCAAGTCAAAGTAGAGAGGTAAAAAGTAGCATAAGAAGAAGGGAGGTGAAGTATGCTACTTTATAGTACAGAGAATAAGGTTCAGACTCAGTTGAATGAGTCATGTGAATGACAAGTGCTAAGTAAGTGATCTGTGTGAAAATAGATGAAACACAGGAGAAGTGGTCCATGTGTAATACAATATGACTTATGCAAGGGTGTTACGCTCCTAGCGAACACGACGGTCAGCACGTGACCGTGAGAGCTTCAGAACACGAGATGCACTGGTCATATGATCAGTTGCATGTGACCATGTAAACGAGTTGCCATATCAAGGCAAACCCTAGGCTAGGTCTAGTCCTTTTCCTTTGAGAGTATTCCCCCACACACTGTGGTCACGTGATTGTGGCAGATCTCTAGATGAGATCTGGATCTGTCTGATGATATCTGATCTGAGATCTAGATTAGGATCAGATCTGTGACAGAGATTCTGATGGGATCTCCTCGGCCTCCAGGCGGTCTTGCCACTTTCATAGATCGTATCGGTGCGCTTCCATTCCTCCCACATCCTCATGGTGTGGCGCACTCTTCCATTACATCCCTTATCCGCGAGGCCACTGCCTCATCCTTGATTACTGATCCATGCCTTCACTGTCCCTATTTAATAGGCTGAGTCATTGAGTCCCTTTAGCTATTGGTTTACACAGATAGCATACTTTAGGGTAGCCTTGTAGTACTTGGTCCATGCACTGGGGCCAGTAATATATAAGGCACTGGGGTCAAGCTGGGATTCTCCTCAGTCTTGATCACCTTGTCTCTACAGCTCAAGTGTTCACTCATACTCCCAGAAGTCTTGAGCATTTGCACCTATAGTGCATTGCCTCACTCATACTGCTGGTTCTATCATTTTATCCATTCCCTAAACCGGAACCGACACCGTAGCCCCTAGACTAAGGTCCCAGCGTGGGACAAGACCGACACCGGATCATTGCGATCATAACAAAGGGAAATTGGATTATGAGTCATAGTGATTGAGTCAGAGAATATTCTGAAACAAAAGAAGGGAAAGGTTCCAGAACATGAACAAAAAAGCATTTGAGATATATAAAGGTAAAACCATAGTG
Source organism: Pulveroboletus aff. viridisquamosus (assembly GCA_038088935.1). Taxonomy (NCBI): domain Eukaryota; kingdom Fungi; phylum Basidiomycota; class Agaricomycetes; order Boletales; family Boletaceae; genus Pulveroboletus; species Pulveroboletus aff. viridisquamosus. The sequence goes on from JBBPJW010000658.1 coordinate 13,605, forward strand.
AGATGAAAAGAAAAAAGAAAAGAGGAATTGTAACAGCCACAGATTGATCCTAATCTAGATCTCATCTGAGATCTGCCACATCATGTGATCAATACTTATATGTGGAAAGAACTCTGAATAAGAATCAGTCCCAAACCTAGGTTTATTCTTGTTTTGGCACTGAAGTCTCATGATCATGTGATAAGATTGTCAGTGTTCTGCTAAGTGTATAATAACCAGGATTCCAATACCATTCATAACTGTTATATTCCAATTGCTGCTATAATGGATATCTATTCATTCTGCCTTGATACTTGAATAACCTTGGTGAATGCTCCTAACTGTCCTGGAAAACTGATGAGGCTTTTGGCTAGTGGCCCCTAACTAGGCAAAAAAGAGAAGATGAGACCACTACTCTTATATAAACCAATAGCCAGCAGGAAGTAGCTTATTTTGTATAACTAGCTAAAAGGTCAAGAGAGCAAGACTGGGGAAATCCCAGCTTGTACCCCCTGCCTTATATATTGCTCAGGTCTGCATACAGACCAAGTACAGAAGGCCTACCCTAAGATCTACTATCTATAAACATCAATAGCAGTAACTTCTCAACTAATAAATAAGGAATGGAAAATACATGGAGCAGGAATGAGGAGTGAGGCAGTGGCCTCATGAATCAAAAAATTGAAATGGAAGAGAAGTCACACCATGAGGATATGAAAGAATGGAAGGAAAGCACACAAAATCAGAGATATGAATAAGGCATGGCAGTAGCAAAGTCTAGAAGATTCAATCTGGATCTCTGTTACAGATGCAGATTCTAATCTAGATCCTAAGATCAGATATCATTGAAGACTGCACCTGAATCTTATCTGAGATCTGCCACATCATGTAACTAATACCTGATACAGTGGAATACTCTGATATAAAGGACTTAACTTTAGTCTAGGGTTATTTTTATAAGAATACTCATTCACATGATCATGTGCTCCTGGTCACATGACTATGCAACCATTCACATCACATGCTTAACAGTTCCCACAGTCATGTGCTTGAGACTGTTGTGTTCACTAGTTGCATAATATTATAATCATTTTACATTCTAAAACATTCCAGACCATGACATCATTGCCTGGCAGTTACCATGAGGTACTGCTATGGTACTTGCTCTCTTATTGCCATTGGTCAGCTTACTGTAGCATAGTTTAGGGCAGACTCTAGTTACATGATCTGTGTGCACTTTTGTATTATATATAAAGGGCTGGCACAAGCTGGATGTTCCCCAGTCTTGTGCACTTGAGCTCTTTGGGCTTTATACAAGACACTTGACTCTTTTCCCTTATTCCTTTTGCCTAGTTCTCTGTGGGTCTAGTTAAAACCACAGCTCTTAGGAAAAGCATTCACTGGTTAGCATTGAGACACAAGGATAGGACAGCTGCTGCTGTTTCACATAACAGCTGCCAAGACTACTTTATCTCTTCTGGGTTAATACTAAATACTCTTGCTTTCTCAAACTATGTTGTGCTATTATTCCTTTAACTTCCATTTCCTTTCTCTTAGAATTACTTACAATGTTTTCTTACCAAACTCTATTTATTCTGTTATAACTCTATATTTAGTCTGCTTTGCTTCTTAACTTATACCTTAGTTTTTCCTTGTCTTTTGCTATTATATATCAGTTTCATCCTGATATACACTCTTCTAGTGTTATCTCTGACATCTTTATTTGTATCCAGAATGCATTGTTATTTGTCTTTGCTTTTTAGACAACTTCTATCACATCTTCATTTCTCTCTTTAGATAATTTTCTTCTCTGAAGTACTTAAGGCAAGATACTCCTATTCTGTAGTTCTGTTAAAGCAACTCCAGTTGCTTTATGCTTATAAGCTACATGTTGTCTAGTTTTCTTTACCTCTGTCTCTTTCTGCCTAATAATACTTACAACTTCATATATGTTATCTCTAAGCCATTCTGATATATCTTTATAGTAATTCTAATCTTACTTTCTGTTCCTGTTTCTTTTTCTCCTTATCTATTTCTATTACCCTTTAGTTTCATCTTGACATGACATTGTTAGCATCATCTCTGACATCTTCATTGATATCCAGAATGCATTGGCACTTGCCTTTACTTCTGAGACAATTTCTGTCTTATCTCCTTTTCTTTATTAAATAATCCACTCCTCTAAGGTATAAGTACTATTGTCCTGTATTTTTTACCTTAGTTTGAATATCAATATAACTCAGTGCTCTCTCCTGCCATTCTGCATTTCCCCTTTGACCTTTAAGCAGACTTTACATTCTTATGACTTTAAATCTGAAATGCAGTAACTCTGCATTGAACTTGTGCTAATCCTAATCTAGGGGCTTTTCTAATAGATATGACTACTAAATGACTAGAGTTGGTTTTGGGCTAGAATCAACCAGAACTAGGCAAGAGAAAATAGTGAATTAAGTAACTTGTATAAAATGCAATGCTTAAGTGCACAAGACTGGAAAAAACCCAGGCTATACACTAAGTCTTTATATACATTACAAAAGTGTGCACAGATCATGTGAGTCTGGCCTATTCTAAACTACTGCTCAGTTAGCCAACCAATGACAGAAAAGAAGCATCTAACCAAAAGAATATGTACTAACCATAAGACATGACATTATAGACTAGATCAGCCTAGACTGTGATATGTGAAAAGGTAAAAGAGTGAAAAAGTAAAGGGTAAAGAGTTCTTAGAGTCATGTGATATAACATGTGAAGAGTCAAAAGAAAAGTGAAAAGATGGAAAAAACATTATAATAGAATCCAAGTCTTTATAACTTACTCTAACCCTCCAACCCCTTTGAAAATTTGGGGCACTAGGACTAGTGCAAAGGCACACCACATAAGGTAAAGCCAAGCCCCATTTGACCTTTTCTCTAAAGCATTCCAAAGTAAATCCTGTTACAGGTACTCTGCTCATCCTGCCTTGATACTTGAACTGCCTTGATGGACACTTCTAATCTGTCCTGGAAGATTGGTGAGGCTTTTGGCTAGTGGCCCCTAACTAGGAAAATGAGAGAAGGCTGAGATCACTACTCTTGTATAAAACAGAAGCCAGCAGCACTAGTAGAGACTAGCCTGTATAACCAGCTAAGAGATCAAGAGAGCAAGACTGGGGAAATCCCAGCTTGTACCCCTGCCTTATATATTGCCAGTGCATGTGCACAGACCAAGTACAGGAGGCCTATCCTAGACTATACTATCTATGAACACCAATAGCATAACTGGCTCTATTATAAAAGGGAGTAGAATATATGGGGTAGCAATCAGAAGTAAGGCAGTGGCCTCATGGATCAAGGGATTGGAATGGAAGAGAAGCCATACCATGAGGATATGGGAAAATGGAAAGGAAGTGCACTGGTTCTCAGATATAAAAGAGACATGGTCACCATAAGGTCAAGAAGATCCAATCTGGATTTCTGCCATAGATGCAGATCCTAATCTAGATCCTAAGATCAGATATCATTGGGGACTGTATCTGGATCTCATCTGAGATCTGCCATATCATGTGACTAATATCTGGTGCAGGGGAAATACTCTGATATAAAGAACTTAGCCTTAGCCTAGGATTATCCTTATAGAATTACTTGTTCACATGATCACATGCTCCTGGTCACATGACTATGCAACCATTCACATCATGTGCTCAACAATTCCCATGGTCATATGCTTGAGACCATTGTATTTGCTAGTCATATAACAAATCCAGAGTATATCTAGTCTTTAATACTACCTGGGCCTACCATAACAATAGATACTTCAGTTTGTATTCTGCAAATCTCTGTCTTTTTTTCATGAATGGACTCAAAATCAGGGCATTTAACTAGTGCAAGGGTATGTCACATAAGATAAAACCAAACCCCATTTAACCCACTACTCTGGAATCATCTGGAATTCTTCCAGAGTATGTCCAAGTTTAATAGCTGCTATTAGACTTCATAAGGAAGTTTGTCTTACAGTGGCTCAATAAACTGTCCCAATGTTTGCATGTTTTGCACTAAATGCAATGGCTATTAATAACTACTAACTATTATGCTAGGCTATAAGTGTATGAAATGCAGTACTTGCTCTTGGCTTTCTATTGGTCCAATGATCAAAGCATTTGGCTATGTTTTGGTAACATGGCAACCATATCAAAACAATAACTCATTGGGACAGTTTTTTAACTTTAAATAGAATATGATATTTAGTACCTGATATGATCTTCCTTGGCCTTGATGACTGCTTAAATTCTTCTAGATATGCTTTCTACCATTTTTGACACTTCTTCACAGAAATCCTTTTTCATTCTACCATCATTCTATTCCATAATTGATAAACTCCTTTAGATGCCCTCTTATAATCTGAAAGGCATCTTTTTAAGTGACCTCAAGTGTATTTAATAGGATTAAGGTCTAAAGATTGGACAGGCCAATCCAAAAGCTTGATATCTTGCTTTTTAAACCAGATTTGAGCTCTTTTAGAGCTATGCTTGGAATTATTATCTTGCTAAAAAATAATTTCATCTGAAGGAATTCCAGAATTCTCCAAGCTCTGTTATGGGTGTTACCCCATAGTCTTCAACAGTCAACTCCTTGGTGAGCGCCTTCCTGTAGCTGCTAGGGCTTTTGAGCTAGTGGCCCCGAACTAGGCAAAGAGAAAGTCGGAGCCTCAACCCTAGAGAGCTCAGGGGGATCCCTTAGAAGGGACGGCCGGGAGATCGTAGAGATCTCTTGTGTAATCTCAGTGTAAGAGACAAGAGAGTAAGACTGAGGAGACCTCAGCTTACTACTCCCTGCCTTATATATTGCCAGGTCCCTCGCACAGACCAAGTACAGGGAGTCTACCCTAAAGTATGCTATCTATGTAAACCAATAGCTAAAGGGGCTCATGACTCAGTATATTAAATAAGAGAGGAAGATGCATGGATTGGATATGAGGATGAGGCAGTGGCCTCGCGGATCAGGGATGGGAATGGAAGAGAACCACACCATGAGGATGTGGGAGAATGGAAGCATACCCGATAGAGATCTATGAATATGGCAAGGCCGCCTGGAGGCTGAGGAGATCCCATCTTGGATCTCTGCCACAGATTAGATCTGGATCTCATCTAGAGATCTGCCACATCACATGACCAATACCTAATACCGGGGAATACTCATAGAAGGACTAGTAACCCTGGCCTAGGGCTTGCCTTGTATGGAAGCTCGTTCACACGATCACATGCAACTGATCATCTGACCAGCGCATCACATGCTCCACAGTTCCCACGGTCACATGCGACCGTCGTGTTAGGCTGGAGCCATAACAATATGGGGAGTTCTCCATAACAAAAACATAGCAGATAAGTTGTTTAGGCCAAAGAACATCACCATTGGTTCAAAAAGCCCTTTGTGAGTAATGAAGGCCACTTTCCATTGGTATCCATCTTTGATGTGGATATTATTGTACCCCCAATAAACATCAAATTTGGTAAATATCAATATTTTTACTTCACAAAGTTTGTTGATAAGGTCAGAGATGAGGGGAAGTGGATATGCATTACATATGGTATGCTTATTGAGGTAATGGTAGTCCTGACAGGGATGGAGTTTACCATCTTTCTTCTTGACAAAGAAGAAAGAAGATGCTTGGGGAGAGTATTATGATACATTTTTTCTTTTCTTTTCTTTTTCTTCATTATATGATCTTATCTTATCTTGGCCACAAGGTTATCTAATCTTTTATCTTATCAGGGCATAGGATTAGCCTTATGTCTAGAACTCTGTACAACTCTTTTCATTTCCATTTGCTTTTTTTCCATTCTATTGCTTTTCTTCCATTTTAGAAGCAGGAATCCTGGATGGTTTCCATGAATGCTTCTCTTCTTTTTAATCCCCATGCTACATGTATGGAAAAGTTCCCATCAGAGGCTTGGTCTGTGCACATCTTTCTACACTATATAAACTGTAGCATAGTAGCTCTTAGCTCCCCAGCTTTAAGCACTTGTATAATACTTATGTTAATTCTAAGCTACTCCTTATTCAATTCTCCTGCCAAGAGAAACTATAATATCTATGATCATGAACTCCTTATGATCATCTGTGCCCTGAAAGCCTGGAGATAATACCTTTAGGGCTCTTTTCATTTGGTTCAGATCTTTACTAACCACAAGAACCTTACCTACTTCTGCATGCCTTAGATGCTCAATTTCCAACAGGCTTAATGGCTTCCTGATCTTGTGGATTTTAATATCTAACTCCAGCACATCACTGGAACCTCTCTTGCTAAATCTGATGCCCTCCCTTATTGTCTGGATCTCTTCCCAGACTTCTTCTCTGACAACTTGGGAGTTACTCTGCTTTCCAAGACTATCTTCTACTGTGTCATTAATGCCACTCTTCATACCCACATCAAGAAACACCATGTGAGTGACCCCCTTTGTCTCTTCATCCTTTAGAAATGGAATGGTCCCATGCACAATAAATTGCAGTCCTACTTCTGTGACTGGCAACTTCATGATACCATGCTTACATACCACAATCATGTGTACATTCCCCTGGATAAGCTTCTTCATCAATCTATCCTTCACTGCTGCCATGACCATGAAACTGCCAGCCATCCCAGCTATCTTAAAACTCACCAGCTTGTTCAGATGAAGTTTTGGTAACCCAGCCTTGCCACCTACATCCACAAATACATTGACAGCTGCACTGTCTGCCAGCAGAACAAGGTCAATACCCACCCCTCTGCACTGGCCCTCTGCCCTATTCCCTCCTGGGCATACTGTTCCTTTCAGCAAATCTCCTGAGATCTAATCACCAATTTTCCTTACTCAGAAGATATTGATTCCCTGTTTGTCATGGTTAACCACAGGCTTACTAAGGGGGTAGTTCTAGTCCCCACCAAGAAAACCACCACTGTCAAAGGAATAGCTATGCTTTTCTTTAAGAAAGTCTACAAATGATTTAGTTTTTATGACAAAATCATCTCTGATTAAGGCCCACAATTTACCTCCACCTTTGCCAAGGAGCTTAGAAAGCTTCTCAACTACAACCTCTCACTGTTCACTGTGTATCACCCCCAGTCTGACAGAGAAACTGAACACATCAACTAGAAAGTCAAAACCTACCTTCACATCTTCTATGGAGCTAATTCATCCAAGTGGGCAGAAAACATCTCCCATACAGAATTTGTGCATAACCACCACCTCCACTCCATCACCAATCAATCACTATTCTATCTTCTGATGGGGTATGAACCCCATGCCCTTTTCTCAGTAATTCCTGAAACCATGATGCCTGCCATTGCTGACAGGCTAAAAAATCTAACCACAGCTAGGGACACAGCCCATGCAGCCCACAACCTTGCACACCAAGTAATGGTGTCACATATCCATTCCAAATTCATTCCCTTTACTAAAGAAACAAAGATTTGACTAGAAGCATGGAACCTGAAACATTCCATTACTCACCCCAAATTCACACCCAAAAGGAAAGGACCCTTTACCATCACCAAGGTACTCTTCCCTGTAACCTACAGGCTTTGCCTCCCCTCAACCTGGAAGATTCACCTGGTCTTCCATGCTTCATTGTTATTACCCTATTGTAAAAATGACATTCATGGGAAGAACTTCCTGGCTTCATCCCCAGACCTAGTAGAAGGTCAAGAAGAATATGAAGTCAAGCAGATATTAAAACATTGCAGCTTGCCTTCTTTCTGCTTCTTCCTAATCTAATAAAAGAGTTACTCAGTGAAAGAAGACTCATGGGAAGCTAAGTTCAATCTCTGCAGTGCTTCTGAGCTATTGACTGCCTATAAAAAGTGGCACTCCCTTGTTACTCTCCCCATTGCCTCTTCCTTTCACACCACTTGCACCAAGAAGTCTAAGCTTCTTACTACCCACAAATAACCATATCCAACAATGCCAACATTCCTCTGTTTTCCACCTCCAATGTCCCATTCTCTTCTATCCAGGAAACTCTTAATGCCATCTTCCCCATATGCACCTGCTCTTTCCCTTCAGAGGAACTTATTATCTCAGCAAACACATCCTCTTTCACCTCACCTTTTACTTTGCTTATCAATGGTTTTCCCATTGAAGAAACCACACCTGTTCCTGTTATACTATTCCCTGTTCCTATTCACATTGCCAATATCCCATTGTTTCCCATAGCCATTCTGATTCCACTATCCATAACCCATAGGACAACTTCTTGCCCTGTTACTGCTGTAGACCTACCCATCACTGCTTACACCCTCTACCCTGGAGACCACAACAATGTGTACTGCATCAGACTTCAGTCCTTTGTTTTTAATTCATGACTATCTGTTGCTATCAGCTCCTACCTGTCAAAATGTTTCTTAAAACTTGTCAAACTGTCAAAGCTTGTAGCAAGGGCTGTCAAGGCTCTCTGGAGTACTCCAGACAAGTCCAGAGGTTTCCAAAGTTGTTGGGCAGTCAGTTGGTGAAGGTTACCTTTTTTGCTTGATAGAACAGATGCAGTGGAGTTTGATGGAATCAGGTGGGACTTGGCTTCACCTTATGTGGTGCACCCTTGCATAGCCTTGGCATCCTGATTTATAAACTACTGGAGATACAAAAAAGAGCTTGCTCAGGGCTTAACAAGAGAGACAGACAAGACAAGGGATGTCAAGTCCAGTTTTAAGGAGCAGAGTCATCTAGACTCATTGAAGGTAGCCATTAGGCTAGTTGTGGTACCCAGCAGAGCCAGAGGGTTAGAATGGTTGGGGACTTTGGCTTAGATGGCCAAGGCAACATTAAGTCAAATTGACTATAATGCTGGAAACCCCAGAGTTACCCTGGAGGGTTGAAGGGTGCTTGAAGGCTTGTTCAGAGTAAGGATGAACTGACACAGACATGGAGGTGCTTTTGTCAATATTTAAACTGATGTACAGGATATAGAGCTATTGTACTTATACCTTAGAGGAGCAGGAACTGACTAAGTGTAGCAAAATGAGACAGATGTTAACTCAGAAGCAAAGCAGGTGTCTAAATAACTAAGATACAAATGAAGATGTCAAGTAGGGCAATGTCCAATCTTGTCATACTGAAACTGAAGGGTGGCAGAAAGAAGTAAGGGGACAAGGGACAAGAATGGGAGGAAATATTGGAGTAACTATGGAATAGTATCAGAATGAAGCAGAGTTCAGTGAATGTGAATTTGTATGTATAGTAGTGGAAAAGAAGGAACTAGAGGGTACACAACTTAGGATCAACCAGAGTTATGCCAGAGGAAGCAGGAATAGGCTCAGAAGGCATGGGATGTAACAGTGTCTAAGTATCTAAGAGACAAATGGAGGTGTCAGAAAGGACAATGTTCAATATTGTCAAGCTGAAACTGAGAGGTGACAAGAGAAAGTGAAGATAGGGAGGGAGAAACAGGAATAGGAACAGGAACAGGAACAGGGATGGTGACAAAGATAACTAGGGGTGGGAAACAGTGCAGAAGTAGAGCAGAGTGGCCCTGGGAAAGATGGAGCAAATACTAAGATAGTAAGTACTGGGAATAGAACAGGGATGAACCCAGAATGGGAGTGGAGCAGGAATGGGGAGCTGGAAAGGTTGGTTCTGAGAACAGCACAGGTTTTATATGAGCATGGCAGGTACATGATGAAGTGTGGGATATGACACTATCTTGACATATATTCTCCACTTTGGGTCTTGTATAGGCTATATTACAAGATCAAGAAAGTGTCACCCATTACCCAGCTTCTTCATAGAACCACTGAGGTTGACACCAATGCAGTCCATACCAGACTCAAAACCATTTATCATCAATTCTCACTCATTCTTGATAACCTTGCCTATCAGCTGGAGTTTGGTGAATTCCTTGTCAATTTTGACTGATTCAAACAAGAGTTATCTGCTACATGGCAGCATCTTTCTCCTATATGTCCAGCTATCCTGTCCATATCCTTATCTCCTCTCACCCCTGAAGAACTTGATCATATCATCCAGACTAAAGCATAATGGTCCAGTTATAGTGGTAGGGCTTATCTACTCTCTAGTTATCCTCACTATTATAATGGGTGTTTTTAATGCCACAAATTGGGCCATTATTGGGTCCAATGCCCCTTTTACCAGTGCCCTACCTGCCTTTGTTGGCAGCCAGGCCATAACTGTTATATACTGGCACTACTTAGCTAGGGGCTATTTTTCATTCTTACTCTAAGCTAAGTTCTCTTTACTATTCTCTCTTTACTATTTACTATCTTTGACTGCTTTCTTTGATCTTATCTCATATTATATCTTATCATGCCATAAGGTTGTGTTATGGCTTCAGCCTAACATGACGGTCGCATGTGACCATGGGAACTGTAGAGCACGAGATGCACTGGTCATAAGATCAGTTGCACATGATTGTGTGAATGAGTTGCCTGATAAGGCAAACCCTAGGCTAAGGCTAAGTCCTTATTCAGAGTATTCCCCTTGCACAAGGTATTGGTCACATGATGTGGCAGATCTCAGATGAGATCCAGATCTTCTGATGACA
>JBBPJW010000659.1:0-24044 GCA_038088935.1 Pulveroboletus aff. viridisquamosus
CCTCAGTCTTGCTCTCTTGACCTCTCAGCTGGTTATACAGTCTGATCCCTTCAGTACTGCTGGCTAGGGTTTATACAAGGGCCCATCTCTCATCCATTCTCTACTTTGCCTAGTTAGGGGCCACTAGACCAAAAGCCTCAGCAGTTATCAAGGATAGACAAGGAGCGTCCACCAAGGAGACATGAGTATTAGAAGCAACGGGCAGTGATCCCGTTTCACCACCTCCTTTTTTTCTCAGGGTTCCTTTTCCTCTTGGCAATTTTCCCATGGCTTCTTACATGGCTTCTTTCATTCCCCCATTTCTCACATCCCCTCTACCTTCCTATCACACTGACAATGATAATGTTATTGATGAAGTCAGCTATGGTAACATTATGGGCTTCCCTGCTCCCTCCTTCTAGACTTATTGAATGTTCAACTAGGTTATTGAACATACTAGGGGGTTAATGTTACATTTGATTTCCTTTTTCCCTTTTCTTTTTCTTTTTCTTTATTATAGCTTCTGACTTTGCATGTCATGGACCCATTCTCCATTATATTCTGGAACATTCTGACTTCTTCTATTCCAAAACTTCTCCTCTGTCAGTAAATACTACTCACTATTCACTTCCATTGCATTCCATCTGTTTCCACATGAATCACTTAGTCAACTTGGTCATTTACACTGACTCATTCAACTGAGTCTGAACTCTACCTGTCATAGTATAAGTAGCATATCTCATCATTCATGTTCTTTATGCTACTTCTGCCTTAACATTGCTTGTTTTCCTTGGCAATCCTCTAAGTATTACACTGCAAGACTTTGAGCAACTATACCTATAGCCTTAGTGTATGCTCCTGCTGCTGCTAGGAGTTCTACTGAAGCCTAACCTTTGAACTAGAGGCTAGGAGAACTAGGCAAGAGGGATATTGAGTCAAGGAACTTGTGAAAACCCTAGAGGTTCAAGTGCACAAGACTAAAGACTCCAGCTTGGACTTGTACCCCTTTTATACTATTGCATCTTGAGCATGGACCAAGAGAGTGTGCCCTGCCCTACAGTAGTGTACAGTAAGCTGACCAATGGCAGAAAAAGAGTGAAAGTCTAGAAATACATGAGAAAAACAGGTGGTATAAGATCATAGGCTAGATTAGCCTAGATCTAGTGAAAAGTAAAGTGATTAAGGTGTGAAATTTGAAATAGTGAAGGGGTGACATGGTCACGTGATTTGAACATGTGAAAAGTTAAAGAAAAATGAAATAGTGTGAAAAATGAAATAAAAGGGAAAATATGCATTATAACACTAAGCCCACTTGTAACCTTTATTGGCAAGCAACCTCTTTGTCCTCAACTAGTTCAAGCATTCTGGTCTTATCCCTAACCTTCACTGTGAAATACTGGTGCCATTTCACATTTGTACCACCACTCTAGTCTTTAAGCTGACCTCTATTGAGCCTATCCCTTAGCCCTAGTTCTTAAGATCAACATTAGTTCCTACCTGGGCCTAGCATAACAATTGATGCAAATTTTCTAGTATGTGTGACCTTCTTTCTTCTGTCTTCTTCAATAATGTTGAGTTGCTTCTTCAAGAGGTGAGTCACCAAGATATTGCAATGTCATGCTATCTCAAACTTTCTCTTTATTATCTTTCTTTCTGCCTTATTTTTCAAATAACACTTTTGATGCCAAATTATTCTCTTAATAACTTTGTTAATCTTTTCTTGGGTGCACTGGTCAAGGTAATGTTCTTTAGCTTTTTGATCTGCAAGTCTTGCATGAAAGTGCCCATATTTTATCAACTATAATATTTCTACTTGATACTTGGTCAACTCCTTCTGTAAACAAAAAACTACATGCTCAATCTTGAGCTCCTTGAGAATAATGGTAGAAAAGGGATGTAAAAGTAGCTTTGAGCAAGTATTATGCACCTTGATATCAAAATGCCAAATTCTTACAAGAAATGGAAACAAGGAAAGCAATAAGTTAATATTTGATAGTTACAAGTGCTTAAAGCTAAGGGCTTTGAGATGCTATGCTTTAGTTTATATATGTTATAGTAATGTACATGGACCAGGACTCTGATGAAAAGATTCCCATATATATGGCATGGGCATTAAAAAGAAGAGAAGACTCAGTGGGAACCATTAAAAGTCCATGCTTCTGAAATATAAATAAAGAAATGGAAATAAATAGAAGTGAAATGAATCCTGCAAGGTTTAAAGATGTAAGGCTAACCCTATGCTCTAAGTCAGATGACTCATCACATGCCCTGATAAGATAAAGATTAGATAACCACATAAGGAAGATAAGATAAAGTCACATGATCAAGAAAAAGAAAAATGCATTATAATAGCCACTGCCTATTTTCTTCTTCTTTACTCCATAACTTCCTTTTCTTTATTTAATAGTGCACTCTTACTGCTAGTAATGTCCATAGCTAGTAGATATTCTAGGGTAGGCTTCCTGTACTTGGTCCATGTGTTACCCTGGGCCATAAATAAGGGGCAGGTATGGGTGGTCAAGTTTCTTTAGAATTAATTACTTTATACTTTGCAGTTTGCACTTCTTTGGATTTTAGCCCTTTTAGAGCTTAGTCTCTAGTTGCACAAGCATGAGTCTCTTTTGAGTCCTTTTTTGTTGTTTCCTTCTTGATTGCTCCTCTCCAGAGCCTCCTCTTGAGTTTCCTTTCATGTTTCTTCTTTTTCTCTCTTGTCTAGGTTTAGCCTCTGAGATTCAGAGTTATAACATATATAACTAGTTCATGTCATCTACTACTGATAAGAATGGTGATGTCTTTCTTTGTATTTGCATAAAGCCTTGGAGTCACTTGTTTGTAAATTTCCACATGGGCTGTTGAATGAGCTTCTTCAAGGACATTGCATACTATTGGATGTAGGCTACTCCTACTCATTGCTAACAAGGATCTCACTAAGAAGCACACAGAAGGGGCACACTTGGTTCAGCAAGAGAATGAAATTCCAAAGATGTACTTTGAGTATTTTACATTGGATATATATATAGATGTTCCCGTGTACTATGCACAATACACATGTGATGTGGCACTTTGCACACGTGGTCACATGTGGCGCGTCGCGCCCAGACATGTCGGACAGACTTAAAGTGGAGGAAACGTTTGTTAAGTATGTAGATCGTGTGTTAAATAAGTACAACAAGAGAGAAAAGCGAAAGGTCCGTCATAAATGTGTAGTAAATAGAATGACGGGAGAAAAACCTTTTCAATTGCAGAGACCAGTGTACCAATCACTATGGGGCTTACACGTCCTGTCTCTAGTCCATGTCGTCCCACAGGCGGCACAATACATCCCCTCACTCCAGTGTTGAACGCTGAACATTCGTCGCTACCTGGTTATTTTACACCATCATCCTCCCATTGAACACACTGACGTATACTAACGACAGATGTAAACATGTCCAGCATCGCTTCAGAGTTCCATTTATGGTAATATTTACATAGTCTGTGAGTCTGCGACCGTGCAGAGCCGGCCACAGTCCGGTCCGAGCTGTTTCCTGCACCACTACCTGCTGCTCGAACAGCACTAGGGCCGCACCGCACTCCTTGTTACCCTACTCCCCTTTCCCATCACCGGGTTCCACCCCTCAGAACCTCGCAGGGTTCTTGGGATCACATATCACCACTGCACATCTCCCCTACGAGGTATGCCCTTCCGCCCTCGCAGCTCACCGTGTGCCCAAGTGTTTTCTTCCACTGGGAGCCGGAAAGTGCTACGCGCTTTCACCCACACACCTGACTACATCACATCTCACTAACCAGTTGATACACCTGCTCATGTACACACAGTAGCAACAGTATCACACCGTTTGTGACCCTATCCCGTGTCCCGCAGAGAAGGCCGGAGACTAGCGTAGTAAGGTACGTAGGGCTAGAATAGAGTCTTTGCTCGCGTGGCGGTGCTGTCTGATCTCTCCGTTTTCGCTGCAACGACCACTAGACAGATGTTCGAACGACCTTGCGCAGATTCTTCGCTTTCCCCCATTCACTGCTCCCTTGTGATTCCTTGAAGAATATGTCGTTCTTTGCACGGAATCATTTCGTTTCGACATGCTGTCATGGTCTCCGAGAGTTGTGCCACAACCTACTGCGTGCGAGGCTTCCAGCGCAACCATGCAGCTGACACTTGACTCCCTTTGATCACGACCAGAGAGTGCTATGCGCGTTCACCCACACCACGCCATCATATCACTGCTGTCACTCTAGTACGGCTCAAGGCAAGCACCTCAGCAAAGAGCAACAACTCTGGCAGAAGGGGCATATGGACAATCGTGCAGCATCAGACGAATGCTGGTGCCACCAAGGTCCAGTGCTATCATGAAATCGCCACATCTGGAGGTTTCTAAAGTGCCATGGTTGGCAGTGTGCATAGGCACCGAGGAATCGGGGGGGATAGGAATGGATCACTGATGATATTGTTGTAATTTTGACCAGCACGCATTAGGCTTCCATTTATGGTAAAAGTTACATAAGCTTAGTGCGTATTTTTCGTACCATTCTCTAGTTTATGTTCCTCAGTAGCTTGACATCTACTGAGGGTAAGTCCTATCTTTATAGGCATTCTATTGTGCTAAACTATCTTAGTTCTCATAGGTAGTTACACTAATATGAGTAGCTTGATATCTACTGAGGTTCTCATAGTTCACTTAACCTCTGCACGACACATCCTTTCAAGAGATATGACGACTTGCCCTGCTGTCAAGAAGAGTTAAGAGAGTCAACTTGCAGGTTTCAAGGCTGGAGTCAAATGCAACACAGGACATCCCACGTGGACAAGCTACTTCCCCAACCACTGACATAGTAGGACCCCCTGCGTGCTGCCGCCACCAACAAGAGAAGTGTTTCCCCCAGATGATGCAGTGATGGTACCCTCGATTGCAGTAGGAACAACGGTAGCCGCTGCCCCATTGAACTGAACAGATTGACCCCGTCTATTCTTCTGCCTAGGTTCCTGCCCAGCACGAGCCCCTCTATACTGAAAGTGGTTGCCAGCAATGTGCGAGCTCTGAGTCCCACGAGTTACACACACAGGATTGGTCCAGCTGGTATTGTCAGGGTTGTTTTTAGTGCAGTGTAAGTCTGTGACAGGGTTTGTCGTGCCATGCTGAGAGGTGGAAGACTCAGGAGGAGAAATGGCCATGGCTTAGGTCCCTCATTGGTCATGCGTGCAGCAGTCTAAAAGACAGCGGTCGCAGTCATCTGGTATGTATAAGTGGGGCAGGTGATCTGACTTGAAAGTGAGCGAAGCTTTGTGACACGACGGAACTCCATTGAGCTGTCCGGAGACGGAAAGGATTGGTGCCTGTGCTGATCAGACTGATGCGGAGTCAGGGGCTATGCTCCTGAGACTGAAGACCCAGAGAAGAGTTGCTATGCTAATTGGGGATGGAGGGAGCTTTAATGGTCATTCAAACCTTGGACTTGATGGTGCTCCGAGCTGTCTGCCAGGCAGCCGTGGTAGGAAGGTCCCAAAGCAAAACACAGATGGCGTCCCAATCAGTTGGCCCCATACCAAGCCGAGTCAGCCATTTATTGATGGAGGTATGATGGGCAATGTAGGTCTGAGCATCGGATGTCCCCTTCATACACGAAGCGCCCATCTCGTCCTTGAGAACCCAATCAATCGGGACATCGTCTGGCTCATATTTTTTACGTGTGATGCGGACCTAGCAAGGCCATCCTTCTTTGACCACTTTAATTTTTTTCTGACTTCCTCCTCAGTTCACTCGTAGGCATCGGAAGGGGTTGGCATGTGAGAGGCATGGTGTACTGCAGGATGCTTGTAGTCACTGTATATTAGGTATATAAGTAGATACTAACCTGTAGGTTACTTGTAGTCACTAAGTATCCTAAGGTAACTAATGGTCCGATGAAGCTATATGCTTATGTAATCGGTAGAGCGTTGGTAATCAATAAATTCTAACAAGGCCTAAGTACTTAGATCATTGGAGTCTGTTTCATTCATAATGCAATTTAATACTTCCCCCGAGAGAAGCAGATGTTCGACTTGTGTTTACTGCTTCAGGTAGTTTTCTCCTCCGGTCAGTTCCGGGATACCGTCAAACTTTCCCATGGCTTTGGCGATTCACTGCATCTTGCTTGTGCTTCTGCAATTTCCTATAACGTAATTCGCTCATTAAATCTTCGAGCCAGAGCTCATACTATCATTTCAACCATGGTGCAAACTGCACGTGCAATGCAAATGTTCAGAACACTACATTTGCAGGAGAGGAATGATGTGTCAATATCTGTCAAGATCGGTTACAGTATTGACCATTCCAGCCCCAGATCTGAGAGATCCTGCTTCTAATTTGAAGAACTGAAACTAGGGGGTCATGGATAAGTCCCTGTATATTCCCCCTATCAGGTATAAGAGGGCAATGCTCACCGGATGAAGCCGCAGAATCAATTCTTCATGAGCAAGTAGATGAAGATTGTCACGCTTGAACACATCTGTGACCAATTTGATTCTTCTCGGCACCAGAGACGAAGAGTTTGCATAGCATGTGCAAAAGTCGGCAAAAGTCGGAATCAGTCTATACGCTAAATGCACACCAGAAAAAATCGGGAAAAATGCGTGGTAGATGGAGTGCCATGGTCTGAATTCACAGATTGAACCAGAGGACATTAAGTGACCTTGTGAACATGTTAGAACGAAAATAATGATTTTTTTGCACTAAGGGTGAAATGATAGTACACGGATGTTGAAGTCCACTTGGCCATCAGGGGTTTCTACAACATCACTAACACCACTTGCGAAGGCCGCATTTTCATCAGTGCACCGGGAATCATGAGCGCCACAGCCCTCTAGTGCTTGATTGCGTCCTTTATGGTAGTATACGGATAAAATCGTCAGCCATACGAAAAGAGTCGGCAACATTCATAATCTGTCGATATGCATAGCGTGTAACGAAACAAAATCGGATCCATCGAACTTAATAGCAAGAATAGCGAGTAGCGTACTCTCGCAGATGATCTGTCCATGCCATCTTGCTCGGCCTAGACACCTAGTCTCACCCTTTCTGCATGTTTCGGTGTTCATCTGGCTCTCTGGTAAATATCGCTCACTTTCAAGTTTGGCAAGTAAATGTGATGCCATCCGGGCGGTCGAGAGGGGAAAACCCACAGGGAGGCGTCGGACCTGAACAAAAAATAATGTTCGCGCGATCGACCGCAACTGCGTTTGACGTTGGACGTGAGCCGGTTACCTCCGTATGGCGGTCCTCTAATTCTAGTGTCGAACATCTCTTACGCGTCATTAGGGCCTTCAGCACAGTACTGCAGCCTGTGCACCTCAGGAAGGCACCCTGTACTTGAATTACCCTTCTGCAGACGTTACATCATATTTAAAAAGCCACCCGAACTGCCTACGCATGCTGGCTGATCCCATAATTATTTGCGTCGCCTATTTATTCCTGCCCGGAGCCTACGAGTCCTTGCCCCCTCTCCTCACGGCATCCAATGTCGGTTTACGAGGTGCACAGTGGACCCAGCTTGGCAGAGAAGGAGAGACAAGCAGGTATCTGGGCGATTCTCCTGTCGCTTGTCATCCTCCACTCATGACACCGGCACCCTCCCCAGAAACCTTCATTCCGCCTCTTCCCCTCAAAGACTTTGATGATCCTAATTTTAACTTGGATGACGCCATCGCCGGGATACTCGGTCAGTATCTCATGTCCTTGTTCTAAATAATCTTTGAAACTGGCCGTCAGAGGATGACTCCCCCTACCCCGAGGTGCGCTCCAGTGTTGCAAACACAGATGATCCCAGTATTCCTTGCGGAACACTCCGTGCATGGGTAATTGGTATGTATTTGGTCTTTCAAGTCAGTTTGTCGGAGGTTAGTCATTCGATTCCTCCAGGTATCATATGGGCAATCGCCGTGCCCGGCCTAAATCAATTTATGGCCTTCCGATATCCCTCCGTTGCTATCTCTTATAGTGTGGTACAGCTGTTTTCTTTCCCAATGGGCCACTTGTGGGCGAGAATTGTACCGAACTGGAAATTTTTCGGCATCTCAGTCAACCCTGGCCCATTTTCGGTCAAAGAACATGTTCTAGTGACACTGATGGCAACAATTGGGTCTTCTCCTGCAGTTTCCGTGCGAATTTAATGATCTCTTCCTCATACCCCGAGCTCATAATTGTTAAAGACCTATGTTGTCGTGGCGCAAAGAGTATATTATAATCAGGTGTTCAGTTTTGGTTGTATGTGTTCATGAACGCTGAATTTTGCTTTTCATTTGACATTTGATTTTCAGACCAATGGATGTTGGTCATGTCAACACAGATGATTGGCTTCTCTCTAGGAGGTGTCATGCGTCGGTTCCTGGTAGAGCCTCCTTCCATGAGTATGTGTCAATAGTGCCGACACAACCATTTACTTATTCATCCTTTCAGTATGGCCCATGAACTTAGTTAATTGCACGCTCTTCAACACTTTGCATGCTCAAGTGTACAGTGGTATGGGCACCCGCGGGGGCCTCTCACGCGGGCGGTTCTTCACATATGTCTGGTTTGGCAGCCTTTGCTGGTACTTCTTCCCTGGTTATCTTTTCCAGGCACTCAGTTACTTCACCTGGGTATGTTGGATTGCTCCCGACAATGTGGCCGTCAACCAGCTCTTCGGCTACCAGAGTGGTCTAGGTATGAGTATGATTACCTTCGACTGGGCTCAGATTACCTTTCTCTCAAGTCCTCTCACTTCCCCGTGGTGGGCGGAGGCGAATGCTACTTCAGGCTTCATCATATTCTTCTGGATCATGGCACCTATCATTCATTTTACCAACACCTGGTATGGAGCATACATGCCAATGCAGTCACGCATTGCGTACGACAATACCGGTGCCACTTACAACCTGACGAGAATCCTTACACCGAACAACCACCTTAATCTCACTGCTTATCAAGAATACAGTCCGCTGTTCCTACCGACTACGTTTGCGGTTAACTATGGCATTATATTTGCCTCCATCACATCTACCATCGTCCACACTATCCTATTCTACCGCAGACAAATTAATGCCCAGCTGCACAAATCACTTCATGAGCAACCCGACATTCATGCACGTCTCATGTCTAAGTACTGCCAGGTTCCCGAATGGTGGTACATTTGCATCTTCATGGTTATGTTCGCATTTGGTGTTGTCTGTATTGAAGTTTGGCCAACCGACTTGCCTGTCTGGGGTTTTGTCTTGGCAATTCTGCTCTCATTCATCTGTGTCCTTCCCATTGGTATGATCCAAGCTGCCTCCGGCCAGCAGACTGGCCTCAATGTTGTCAGCGAATTGATTGCGGGCTTTGCTTTCCCTGGTCGGCCCCTAGCCATGATGATATTCAAGACTGTGGGATACAATACGACGGCTCAAGCACTTCAATTTGCATCCGACTTTAAACTCGGCTACTACATGAAGATTCCCCCTCGAACAATGTTTTGGTGCCAGGTGGTTGGTACAGTGATTACCGGGACCGTTCAACTTGGGGTTCAGTCCTGGATGTTTACCAATATACACGATATGTGCAGCCCCACCCAGAGCAGTGGGTTTATATGCCCTCAAATAGAAGTGTTCGGAACTGCCTCCATAATCGTGCGTTATCAAAGTTTTGATTTGGAAATTCGACGACTAACAAGATGCCCTAATTAGTGGGGCGTTATCGGTCCTCAACGTCAATTGTCCAGTGGTCAAATATACCACAATTTGCTATGGTTCTTCCTCCTTGGCGCCCTTTGCCCAGTTGTTGCGTGGTTTGTCCAGAAGAGACGGCCTAATAGCTGGGTTCAATATGTCAAGTATGTCTTGTTCCTCTAGCCATCTGAGTCCAGTCATCGAAACATGTGGTCTAGTTTCCCCGTCATGTTCATTGGCGCTGTGACCGTCTCTCCTGTCAACCATATCACATGGGGTATTGCTGGTTTCATATTCCAATATATCATTCGAAGACGTCATTTGTCTTGGTGGTTGAAATACAACTGTATGTATCGTCCCTGCTCACATTATTTATGCTCATCTATATCCACTACCTCATCCATAGATGTTCTCTCTGCCGCATTGGACTCAGGCCTTGCGTGTTCAATTATACTTATTTTCTTTTGTCTGAAATTCCCTGAAAACGGTGCTATTGGTGCGAACAATGTACGAACATGGTGGGGAAACACTGTGTTTTTGAAAACTGCTGACGGCCGTTTCACACCACTTCGAACTGTCAATGGCACATTTGGGTGAGTATTCAAGGAAAGCACTTAGACATCCCTTGCTCATTCTCCTAATGTAGGCCGTCAGCCTGGTAAGCCAGGATAGTAGAATTCCAATGGGGCACGTTGATGTACGGACCGAGTGATATCACTATCTGTAGTCATACACCCAATCTGTGCTATCGAATGATGGGGAACTGAATCTACTCGTAGAGACCATTACATGTCCGAGTTGTGACTCACGACTTTACTTTGGAAGAAACCTTCATACGTGAAGTGTCTTCTGTTCAACCGGAAAGACGTTCACAAGACCTTTTCCTCTCACCCTCACTAGGACCATCTATGATTCCTGGTTAGTAAGTCTAATTTATTGATAGCTACCAGTCGATTACTGTACTCGGTGAAAGTAGAGTGTATGAGTGGCTGGCCTAATGGCTTGGTCACATTGTAAATGCACTGAAGGTGAGCCAATGTACTCATGGCACTGCTGTGGCGGCACAAAGTAAACTTAGTAAACTCACCCACTGCGATTCTCAATATTTGTGCTAGCAGTTCGTCCATGTATCATCAGTCATTCTCTAGATCTGCAGGGTTCAACATGATCCTATCAGCAAGAAACTCTTCTACCGTGTGGTTTTGAACCTCTTTTAGGGAGTCGTAGTGGCAGAAAGCCAGCAAGGACTCATAAAAGTATCGAGCTCATCATGCTCACCCATTTCAACTGGCTACCTTTTTCATCGTTGTATTCAAGATGACAATGGACATCTTTTACTACGCCGACGACGTCCGAGCTGTGTTTGCCTCTGTTGAAACTGCAGGATACTGCGGGATACTTGTAGTCTCTAAGTATAAGTATCCTAAGGTAACTAATGGTCCGACGTGGCCATTGGCTTTTGTAATCAGTAGATCGTAGGTAATCAAACATATTTCAACAGTCGCATTCCCTGGTGACAACTTTGCATACACCTCCCTGTTGACTGTGATATAATCTCCACATGTCACAGCTTTCCGTTTCACTGTGACAGCACAAACCCCTTGTCGCCTACCCAACATATTAATACATGAAAACTCCGTTTCCCTTTAATACTGTACCTCATTCCTCATCGCATCCTCAGTCATTTCTCCTCCCGACTGAGGTATGCATGAACTCACTGTACACTACAGTATTACTGACTGACATGTATCTAGTCCTTAGCTTCATTAGGTACTAATATCAGTTGTTTCTCCTCCTGACTGAGTCCTTAGCTTTATTAGCTTCAATACTCCCTCAATCAACTTCTGAGTTTCCTCCGGTTGTTCTACAAAAGGTGGCCCCTTGCAATCAAACACCATGAGGAATTTGTCAAAGACTGCACTTAGTCTACTTGCATGTTAGATTATCAGGCATATATACAGCCAGGAACACACATTGCACCATATCTAACAAGCATGCATATGGATTTAACATCATCTGTTTAAGATGTATCTCAGTTCCAAAGGACACCTTTATTACTATCTCACATATATACTGTATCTCTTGTTTCTTTCTTTTTTAGTCTGGCAGTTCTACAAATACTGTTATTACCTTAATCATAGAATACATTGGATTTCATATATATAATATGTCTCTTTAGCTCAGAGCACCTCAGTCCATTGCTTCACACATGACTAAGATAAGCTCCTTTTATTTCCCATACTAACTCATACTTACCTGTATAGTCTTTCTACTCTTGATAGATGCATATGAATGTTGATATGTGTAGATGTGAAAGAGTGAAATGGTAAGAGTTACCATGATCATATAATTTATCCACTTTGTACTTTTACTTTTACTCTTTACATGTCACATCACATGACCATGGTAACCCTTACCATTTTGCCTCTTTACTCTTTCACATCTTCACATATCATGGTCTAGACTGGTTTGGACTATAATATTATAGCCTTGTAGTTGTTATAAGGTACTGCTAAGATACTTGCTCTCTTTACACCATTGGTTAGCTTACTGTAGCATAGTGTAGGGCAGACCTTAGGGACATGGTCTGTGCACATTCCTGTAGCATATATAAAGGGCTAGCTCAAGCTGAATTTCTCCAGTTTTGTACACTTGAGCTTTTGCTTTATACAAGGCCTTGACTTCTTCCTTCATCTTGCCTAGTTTTCTTTGGCTCAAGATCAAAGCCATTTCTAAGTCATTATTCACACTCACCAGCTCAGCACCAAGTCATGAGAATAGAACAGTAGTTATCATTTCAGAGTAAAAAGAAAAAATTTGAAACGGATGACTATCCGTTATGTCTTGATACTCTAACACCTTGGTGGACACTCCTTCCTAGAACTCTCTTCTCCTTGTGTAGCTTTTGTGCTAGTGGCTACAACTAGGCAACAGTAGTTGGAGCCAGGGACTCTTGTATAAACCCAGGGGCCAGGCAGTAAGCGAGAGCTGAAGAGGGATCCACTAGGATCAGGTCTTAGATCACCACTGTAGGTTCTAGCCTAGAGGTCAAGAGAGCAAGACTGGGGATTCCCAGCTTGCACCCCCTGCCTTATATATTGCCAGCCATGGTGCACAGACCATGTACAAAGGGTCTACCCTAAAGAGTGCTATCTGTGGACACCAATAGCATAAGTAGCTCCTGCCTCTAAATAGATATAGTGAAATGCATGGGGCGTGAGGTAAGAGTGAGGCAGTGGCCTCATGGATCAAGGGTGTAGAATGGAAGAGGAAGCACTAGCCCTGAGAGGTGTGGCTGCCTGGTGGCCAAGGAGATCCCATCTGGATCTCTGCCACAGATCAGATCCTAATCTAGATCAACAGATCAGATGTCATCGGATAGATCCAGATCTTATCTAGAGATCTGCCACATTATGACTAAGGCATGCTTAAGGAATACTCTGATATAGGGAATAGGACTTAGACCATAGCCTAGGGTTTGCTTTGTATGGCAACTCATTCACATGATCATGTGCAACTGATCACATGACCAGCGCATCTCGTGCTCTACAGTTCCCACGGTCACGTGAGACCGTCGTGTTAGGCTTGAGCCATAACACAATCTACCCATTCCCCTTGTTATTTTGACATAAACATTTGTAAGTACTTCTCCAATTCCTGATTGATATACTCAGTTTGACCATCTGTCTGCAGGTAATAGAGTATAGAGGTTTTTGAAGAAATATGGAGAGTTTTGTGGAGCTCTGTTGTAAATGCTGAAAAAAAATTGTGGTTCTTGATCTGAGATCAAAAAATGAGGAAGGCCATGACATGACCACATATGGTCATGGAAAAGTTCTGCTAATTTTAAAGAAGAAAGTGAAAAAGAACAGGAAATAAAAACAACTTCTTTTGAAAATCTATCCATTACCACTAAAATAGCATCCTTATCTTGTGCCACTGGTAAACCAGTGATCAAGTCAACTGAAAGATCTTGCCATGGAGCTGATGTGGCTGGAAGAGAAATAATTCAAGCTGGAGATTTTTGGCCTGTAATCATTGCACAGATTGGGTAATTTCAAATAAATAAGACTATGTCTTCCTTTATCAATGGCCAGAAATAAAAATAAGTAATAAGATAAAAGGTACATAATTGTCCAGAGTGTCCTTTCAATGGGGAAAAATGAGTCAAATGGAGTAATTTAAAGTATAATGCCAGTGGTATAAATATTTGGTTTTTTACATTTTTAAATATCTGATGATCTTTGTTATAACACCAGAAAGGGGAATGAGAATAAGAATGAGAAAAATATGCTACATTAGAAAAGAAAGAAAAAGAGAGATCAATAGTGTAAACAAAAAGAGGAGGGAAAAAAAATAATGCCTTTATTGAGATCTGCCAGAAGATTATAATTGGAATGACAAGATAACATATCAGCATAACTGTTGGAAGTTCCCAGATTATGGACAAAGACATAGTTAAACTCTAAAAGAAAGACTTGTCAGGGAGAAAAATCTTGTGGTTTGCACCAATACTCCAAGTTTTTGTGATCTGTCCATATTTCAAATGAAGGATAACCAATTACATAATGCCACCAGGCTTTGAGAGCTTGAATGACTGCCAGCAACTCTTTATCATAGATAGGGTAATTAAGTTTCATAGAAAGGAAGGACTTTGACATATATGCTGTAGAATGCCAAGAGCTATCTGAAAGTTAATAGAAGAGAACAGTGCCCATGATAACATTGGATGCATTGGTTTCAATGTGAAGATGAGAAGAATCTGGGTACACCAGAAGGGGGTTGGATGATAGGAGGGTTTTTAGATATTGGAAAGCTGCATTGCAATCTGAAGACCAACTAAAAGGAATATTTTTCCTTGTTAGAGCATGTAGGGGTCTAGCAATCAAAGCAAAGTTAGGCACAAAATAACAATAATAAAAAGGACTGCACTTGCTTGAATATATGGAGTTGAGGCCAATTTGTAATTGCTTTAGTTTTATTTAATTGCATTTGTACCCTCTTTTTAAAAATTACCATGCCAAGGTAGTCAACTTCTAACTGAGCAAAGTGATATTTTAAGGATTTGAGGGATAGATCATGGTTCTGTAAGTAATGTAATACTTTTTGTACCACTAAAAAGTGGTCAGCCTTGGATTTGTTTTTGATGAAGATAATAATATTGTTAATGTAGACAAGAACTTCTCCCCAAAGATTAGTAAAAATATTATTTACCATTTTTTTGAAAGGTGCCAGATGAGTTGCACATGCCAAAGTACATGACTAATGGCTCATATGTGCCAAGTGATGTAGTGAAGGTGCCTTTCCATTTATCTCCCAGAGAAGACATAACAATTTGCATCATTTGTTGGAGTGGGTTCAGATTTCTTTGCTAATTCTATTTTTATTAATCCTAATAACATCTATATTATTGAAGCTGAATTTTCTTTACCTTTAATAATTAAATTATTACCTACTTTATTTTCTATATTAGGGGCAACAAGTGCTATATTCTTATATCATGTATATCATCTATTTGGATGTACTTTGCTACTCTATTAAAGACGACCACCCCAGTCAAACTGCCAACTAGTCAGCTATTTCTTTTTAAATTTTCTAAATAAGAAGATGAATATAAGTTCCACCTCAGACCTAAGGTTTTCCATAGATGTCAAATCGACTCCCTATTCTCTGTATAACTGAGGTAATAGAACTTTGTATATGATAACTGAGTCATAACACTAAGATGATTGACATGAAAATAAGGGAATATGACATGTACCATGGAAACTGTTACATAACTAGCAAACACAATGGTCTTAGGCATGTGACCATGGGAACTGTTGAGCACATGATGCAAATGGAGACTAGTCATGTGACCAGGAGCATGTGATTGTGTGAATAAGTACCCTTATAAGGATAACTCTAGGCTAAGGCTAAGTCCTTTATATCAGAGTATTTTCTTGCACCAGGTATTAATTACATAATGTGGCAGATTTCAAATGAGATCCAGGTACTATTACAATCTCATCATACACTGATGATCTCAAGCACAAGATCATGAGACTCATATGCCAAAACAAGGATAACTCTAGGTTTGGATTTTATTTTATTCAGAGTATTCCCCACTGAAGGGTTAACAACTTACATGATGTGGCTGGATCTCAAATGAGATCTTAGATTAATGCCAATGATATCTGATCTCAAGGATCTAGATTAGGATTGTATCTGTGGCAGGAATCTAGATAGATCTCCTCAACCTCATGGTGGCCATGCCTTATTTATATCCATTAACCCTGATGCTTCTCTTCCATTCTCTCACATTCTCATGGTGTGGTACTCTTCTATTAGTCATGATCCACAAGGCCATTGCCTCACTCCTACCCTTTGCCCTATGCTTACCTATCTATAGATTAACATGTACTTACTGCCATTGGTCAAGTAATGGTAGTTATCTTATATGTACATGGTCTGTGCACATAGTCTTGTAATATATAAGGGGTAGAAAGAGACTTGGGGCAACCCAGTCTTAACCACTTCTGTTACTAGTGCCACAAGCCTAGTCTTCATGCATGTGTGGCTCGAGCCCTCTTTAGGATCAAGGCTTATTACTCTCCTTGCCTAGTTTGAAGCTCTAGTTGTAAAAGCCCACTTGTCATTGTTGTTATCTCTGGCCCCTTACCAGTGATTGGTGATTCATATGAAGGCACTCTTTGGGTACATAACAGGTACAGTCCCCAATGATATCTGATCTCAGGATCTAGATTAGAATCTGCATTTGTGGCAGAGATCCAGATTTGATCTCCTTGGCCTTATAGTGGCCATGCCTCTTTCATATCTGAGAACCAGTGCATTTTCATTCTCCCACATCCTCATAATGTGGCTTCTCTTCCATTCCTATCCCTTGATCTATAAGGCCACTGCCTCACTCCTCATTGCTGTTCCATGTGTTATAACAGATTTTATTTTTCAAGATCATGTGACCTTATCTTATCTTTTCCATGTGGTTATCTAATCTCTTATTCTAATCAGGGCATGTGACAAGTCACATAACTCAGGGCATAGGGTTAGCCTCATGCCTTCAAGCCTTTTTCACTTTTTTTCATTTTCATCACTTCTTTTCCATTTTCAAAGCTGGACCCTTGATGGTTCCCACAGAAGCTTCTCTTCTTTTTAATCCCTGTGCCTCATGTATGGAAATGTTCCCATCAGGGACTTGGTCTGTGCGCTGGATGCTGTAGTATAAATACTATAGCCATATTGTCTCAAGACCTTAGTCTTGAGCACTTGTAAATCTACTTGTGTTAACTTGAGATTCTTCTTGCCTGTTTCTTTCTCTAAGCTTGTGGCACTACTACTCTTGTGATGCATAACACCATGCATTCCCCTCCCTTTTATAATAAAGCCAGTTATGCTATTGGTGTCCATAGATAGTATAGTCTAGAGTAGGCCTCCTGTACTTGGTCTGTGCACATGCACTGGCAATATATAAGGCAGGGAGTGCAAGCTGGGATTTCCCCAGTCTTGCTCTCTTGACCTCTTAGCTGGTTATATAGGCTAGTCTCTACTAGTGCTGCTGGCTTCTGGTTTATACAAGAGTAGTGGTTTCATTCTTTCTCTTATTCATCTAGTTAAGGGCCACTAGCCAAAAAGCCTCACCAATATTCCACAATAGATTAGAAGCATCCACCAAGGAAGTTTGAGTATCAAGATAGAATGGGCAGAGTATCCATAATAGAAACAGAGTCAGATTACATTGCCAGAAAGCCAGCTTGCAATGAATTGAGCTTCACCATGGTCTAATATAACTGGTTGTCTATTGTCAAAAACACTAATGCTTCTGCCTGGTGATATGAAATATGTTATAATTGCTTTTTACTTTTCTCATCACATGACTCTGGGAACCCTCATCATTTCACTCCTTCACAATTTCACTTCTTCACTTCTTCACATTTTCACTTTTCACATTTTCACAATTGCACATTCTAAAGCAACCCAGACCATTGACATTATCACCTGGCAGTTATCATAAGGTACTGCTAAGGTACTTGCTCCTTTATTCCCATTGGACTGATTACTGTAGCATAGTTAGGGCTAGCCATAGTTACATGGTCCATGCACACTTCTGTATCATGTATAAAGGGCTGGCACAAGCTGGAATTCTCCAGTCTTGCACACTTGAGCCTTGAGCTTTATACAAGTCCTGGACTCTTCTTTTCTCACTTTACCTAGTTCTCTGAGGTCCTAGCACAAAACCTCAGCTAGTCTTTTAGAAATGTGCTCACTAGCTTCAGTCATGAGGAAAGGATGGCTGACTGCTGTTTCAGAATATAGTGTGAATAATAAGCAATCTGTGAAAATGTAAGTTAATGCACCAGAGTCAATGATGAATGCCAATAACATGGAGCAAGCATAAAGAGCAGAATCCATAGGGTTGGGGGAAGCCAAATCAAAGTATACTAGATTGCCAGAAGACATGAATGCAGGAGGTGCCAGGTTTACCAGCAAACATTTCTTTAGGACAATGTTAGATATCTTATCTGTGCTATTAGCTTCTTGAGTAATTTCTACTTTCTTCTTTTTCTGGCCACATAGCTCTTTCTTTGATTCTTTTCCCTCCATACCACCACCTTTTACAAAGCATGTGTTTTTTTCATGTTCACCATACTAACAATTCATATGGAACTTCATGTCAAAAGTATAAGCAGTTTACTCTAGTATTACTAGGACATTGTCAGAAGATCTGCTAGTTGTGGCAGTGGCAGGAGGCATCTGCCATTGCTTTTTCTTGAGTATTTCAAATATAATGCTGGATAAAGTTGTCATGGCCATGTCAAAACATAGCCCCTTGATAAAATAGTCCCAAAAGTCTGGGTTCTTTGAATTAAAAGAAAGTGTTTACAGGAGAATAATGGTAGAAAGCCATTTCTGGATCATGAAGTTGGCATTGGCAAGATAGCAGATGGCCTTCTGATACTTATTGACATGCACAAATATATCTCTGCCACTTGGCATATAGTGTGTAAGATGGTGGAATCAATATATAATAAATTTCATTTCAACCTGGCTAAACTCTGCAGCAAGTAGATGAAGTATTTTGACAACAAGCTCAGCTTAAATGCATTGTATAATTATTGCTTTCACAGCTGAATTTATTTTTTGAAATGGGATCTTCCCATCCTGCCTTGTATCTCATGTCAACCTTGGTGAACACTCCTAAATACTGAAGTACTGGTAGGGCTTTTATGCTAGTGGCCCTGAACTAGGCAATAGAGAGAGTAATGAGTGCCTGGGCCCTTGTGTAAACCCTAGCCAGCAGCACTGAAGTGTTCAGCCTGTATAACCAGCTAAGAGGTCAAGAGAGCAAGACTGGATTTCCTCAGCTTGCAACCCCTGCCTTATATATTGTCTGGCAATACACACAGACCATGTACAGGAGGCCTACCCTAATATATGCTATCTATGGTCACCAATAGCTAAAGTAGCTCCAGTCTTCTAAATAGATATATGAGATGGAAAGCATGGAGCAGCAATGAGGAGTGAAGCAGTGGCCTCATGGATCAAGGGATTGGAATGGAAGAGAAGCCACACCATGAGGTGTGGGAGAAATGGAAGCACACAGGTATTGATCTATGAATGAGGCATGGCTACCTGGAGGCCAAGGAGATCCAATCTGGATCTCTGTCACAGATCAGATCCTAATCTAGATCATGAGATCAGATGTCATCAGTATTTTAGATCTGGATCTCATCTAGAGATCTGCCACATCATGTGATCTTTACCTTATGCAAGGGGAATACTCTGATATATGGACTTAGCCTTAACCTAGGATTATTCTTATAAGGATACTTGTTCACATGATCACGTGCTCCTGGTCACCTGACTATGCAACCAGTTGCATCATGTGCTCTACAGTTCTCACAGTCATGTGCTGCTGACCATTGTGTTCACTAGATGTGTAACATTTTTCATTAAATAGCACAGAAAGTAGAATCTGATAATTTCAAGAGAGTTTCATTGACAATCTGTGAAAATTTACAGTACTTAAAAGCTATAAGCATGCAATGTGCCCATACAAAGTAGCCAGATTCATTTGCAAGGCAATTATTATTATCCCATGGAAAAAAATAGCTTGCACTTGTAGGTATATCTTAAGATGTGGGCACAGCAGGGATAGTAGTTGAACTGAAAGCTTGACCAAACATATGGGCTTAGGATAAGAAATGGACCAGATATGAGTTAGGCCTCAAAGCTTATAACCTAGTAAAAGTTAAATCTTAGTCAAAATAAAGAAATGACTGCATTAGTACCTAATAGAAGTTAGGACTAAATACTAATTAGTAAGCATTATTGTAATACATGATAAGCTCTTGCATGTCTTAGTTGGAATAAAGGAATAATTGAGAATACTATGGAAAAAGGGTAAACATATTTGAAATAGCAGCAGCTGTCCTTTTCTCATGTCTTGATGCTGAAACCAGTAAACACTTTGCATTCTAAGAGCTGTGGTTTTGTTCTAGACCACAGGGAACTAGGCAAAAGGATATTAAAAAAAGTCAAGTGCCTTGTATAAAGCCCTAGAGCTCAAGTGCACAAGACTGGGGAATACCCAGCTTGTGCTAGCCCTTTATATATGATACAGATGTGTGCACAGACCATGTAACTAGAGTCTGCCCTAAACTATGCTACAGTAAGCTGATCAATGGCAGTAAGAGAGCAAGTACCATAGTAGTACCTCATGGTAACTGCTAGGTAATGATGTCATGGTCTGGAATGTTCTAGAATGTGAAATGTGAAGAGATGAAATTGTGAAATTGTGAAAGTGGTAAGAGTTCCCAGGGTCATATAATGTGAAAAATAAAAAAGTGATTATAACAATATTAAAGTAGAACAGAGCTGTCATATATTAATATGTTAAGTAGGTAACAAAAGATTAGAGCTATCATGGTGAAATGAAAAGCTATTATAAATGGACATCATACCATAATCAACACTGAGCAGACATGCTGCCATATCTGGTAAAATCCACTAAACAGCCCCTTAAAGGCACTTACCACTATCTATGTGGAACAGTCAACACATGGCTTACTTACAAATAGTTCAAGGTCTTCAGAATAGAATATTGGACTACATGGACATGAATTGGGCTAAAAATGTGGATGATTGAAAATCTATCTTAAAATGTATTTTTATGCTAGCAGATGGTGCAATCACTTGAATCTCAAAGAAACAGAGCTCCATTGCCCTGTCAATGATCAAGGCTAAGTACATGGCAGCAACTATAGCTGTAAAAGAGGCTATATGGCTGAAGGTTCTTTTTTTAGAACTTGAACCCTCTTTTATGCACTCTGCCATTAACATTTCCATCAATAATCAATCTATGATGTCATTAGTTAAGAATTCCATACTTTACAATCAGATAAAGCATGTTATATACTGGCACTACTTAGCTAGGGGCTATTTTTCATTCTTACCCTAAGCTAAGTTCTCTTTACTATTTACTATCTTTGACCGCTTTCTTTGATCTTATCTCATCTTATCTTATCTCATCTTATATCTTATTATGCCATAAGGTTGGGTCTAGCCTGGTCTTGCCCTTGTACCTCATATAGCATAGCCATTTACCTTATTGTAGCCTAAACCTTCTCTAATGTTATGGCCAAGCCCTCTAATGTCATACTTTACCTTTGCCTTGCTTTCTTTTACTAATTACTCCCTATTTGCCATTGGTTTCTATTTAGTTTCTCTTTGCCCTATTTCCTTATTTAGCATTGTTCTCTATATACCAGCTACCTCATGTATTCCTTATGGCCTGGTCCATGCACACTTTGTAGCAATATATAAAGGGGCAAGGACATAGACTGGTTTCCCAGTCTAGAGCACTTTTTTACTTGTTTACCTTGTTTCCTAGTGCCTCCTTTTGTTATGTGACTAGCAAACACAATGGTTCATAGCACATGACCATAAAAACTGTTGAGCATATGATGTGAATGGTTGCATAGTCATGTGACCAGGAGCACATGATCATGTGAATGAGATACCTTATAAGGTTAACCCTAGGCTAAGGCTAAGTCCTATATTTAGAGTATTCCTCTGCACAAAGGTAATAGTCATATGATATGGCAGATTTCAGATAAGGTCTAGATCTAGTCTCTGATGATATCTGATCTCATGATCTAGATTAGAATCTGATCTGTGGCAAAGATCCAGATGAGACCTCCTTGGCCTTATGGTGGCCATATCTTATTCATATCTGAGAATCTGTATGTCTTCCATTCCTTCACATTCTTATGGTATGATTTCTCTTCCATTCTTATCCCTTGATCCATGAGGCCACTGCCTCACTCCTTAATATCTGCTCCATGCATTCCCCTCATTCCTATAGAGCTAGTTACACTATTGGTGACCATAGATAGTGTAAATTTAGAGTAAACTCCCTATACTTGGTCTGTGTGTGAGCACTGGCAATATATAAGGCAGGGAATGCAAGCTGGGGAAACCCAGTCTTGCTCTCTTGACTGATTGGCTCTCTTAAGCAGTAAACTTATACAAAAAGCACCCTTTAATCTGTGATCCCATCTCAAGAAGGAATCCACCATAGCTTTCATAAGGCCATACTTCTTTGGTTGCTGAGCCCTTAGGCTTTATACAGGACCATCATATTCTCTCTCTTTACTCAGCCTAGTTAGGGGCCACTAGCCAAAAGCCTTACCAGTTATCAAGAACAGGATAGGAGCATTCACCAAGGAGTATCTTGAGTAATAAGGACTAAGATGACAAGAAGCCATAATACCTCTAGGCTGCCATTCTTTTGTTTTCCCAGTATTGGGCACCCCCCAAGGTGGTTTTCTCTTGCTATTGGTCTAGATCCATAACAAAGCATATTACTATTTAGCATCATTTTATTCATGAAAAAATCTCAGAAGGAGACACTTTACTTGAGTAACTTCCCACTAACATGCAGATCACTGACATCTTGACCAAGGCATTGAGTCAAGAGAAACACATCTGTTTTGTAAAGGAAATGGGTTTGACATTGTAAGAAGAAATAATTTGGCAAGTGAGTGTATTGAAATTTCATTCTATTTATTTCATTCCTCTTTACTCTCATTTTTTCCCCCTCACTCCTTTTTATGCCTCCAGGCCACTCATTCCTTGAGACATATTCTTTCCTAGCATGCACCAAACATTTCCTTATGTAATCACATCATTCTTTTGGGTATGGACACCGCCACATTGCACCTCAGTCTTTTGTTCATATGAAACTGAGGTCTTCTTGTGTATAGTGTGATATCCTCTACAGTGTTACCTCACCAAAAATTCTTTGGGTTTTAATTCATGTATCCACATTACTTTTTATTTCACTTTTTCTTTTGGGCAAGCATTCACCTTGCCAGAATTTCTGCTTCCGGGGAGTGTTAGAATTTATTGATTACCTACGATCTGCTGCTTACATAAGCTAATAGCTACGTCGGATCATTAGTTACCTTCAGATACTTAGTGACTACAAGTATCCTGCAGTTTAACACCATCCAAGCTCTCCCATCCAACACAGCAACCATGATTGTGTACATTTCCATGCCACTCATTCACCAACCCAAAGCAAATCATGCTCTTTCTACAGCCTATGAATTGAGTATCCAGTCTGTCATGTCAGGATAGACCGGGAAATGTAGCTGATGCTCAAACCCTAGATCACAACCAGACACCACTGCATGTCCTCACCCGCATCACGCAATCACATCTCTGCTTCCGCTCTCAACCATCCTGCCAGTAGACACTTTAACAATTAGCAAAGGAAGAGACATCTGCTCAACAAATTTCCGCTACCAAACAGAGCCTAATTATGAGCTAATTGGCTGTGTAGTATTGCAATCAGAGAAGACATAATGGAATTATCGTCATCAAACATTGCCAATCCCATGTCATCAAGCATATCCAGTATTGTGGCCGTAGGATCTCCCCGGTGGTGATAGAAGGTCTTCCGCAGTCATGACCTTATCGTGGACTCAATGCAGCCTAGATCAGGGCACTGATCACTTCCCTTGCATTTTCACACACTATATCATGAGTGGCGACCCCTACCCTCAACAACTTCCCACTCTCCAACGGTTGGGGGTAGACGAGCCCATCGTGACATCACCGACAGATGTTGCAACAGCCTGGTTTGATGCATTCTCAAGTGCAGTTGCATCATCCGATATCACCGGCGTCGTCGATCTCTTTCTCGATGACGGTTTTTGGAAGGATACGCTGGCATTAACATGGGACTTTAGAGCTATCGAGGGCAGAGATGCGATCACTAATCTTCTTCTTCATCGTCTTGTTCCAACAGGCTTGGTAGATCTACGCCTCAATCACGGACCATTCTGTGCTCCCGAGGTTCAAAAGCTGTTCCCTGATATGATTCTGCTACGTCTCACCTTCGAAT